>VUQK01044069.1:22256-42020 GCA_015106715.1 Bujurquina vittata
TAGAAGCTGGAATAATGTTTGGGACTTTTTTTTTATTTTACACATCTGAAATGGTTAATTATTGACTAATTTACACCTGTCTGCAAAACAAACAAGGAATCTTTAATAATAAACATAAACTCTTTCCTGTCAGGTTCTTCAAGCAGTCAGATTCATTTTCGGGACAGTTTCTCAGGTTGTCATTTTTACGCTCCTTATCTGTGACAGATGTAATTTTTGGATGTCTAACAGATTTTTTTTTTTTCTGGCTAATTTTGCAGTAAGAAACTTGGAAGACGCTATCAGGTTGCTTTGAGGATCATTCATTTATTTCTTCTGTGACATTCAAAAAATGTCACACAAGGCATTATGATTAAGCTGAACAAAGGAAAACGTTTAGGTTTGAATAACTCTGAAATAGGCTTGAAATGTCTCTGTGAACAAGCCTCATGGGACTCTCTATCCATATATCCATCCATCCATTTTCTTCCGCTTATTCAGGGGGGCAGGTCACGGAGGCAGCAGTCCTGGGGGACCCCAAGGCATTCCCAGGCCAGCCGAGAGATATAATCTCTCCAGCATGTCCTGGGTCTGCCCTGGGGCCTCCTCCCAGTAAGACATACCTTGAACACCTCACCCAAGAGGTGCCCAGGAAGCAGGCCTGAACCACCTCAACTGGCTCCTTTCAATGTGAAGGAGCAGCGGCTCTACTTTAAGCCCCTCCCAGGGCTGCACCCCTCACCCTGTCTCTAAGGGAGAGACAGCCACCTTTTTGGAGGAAGCTCATTTCTGCCGCTTGTACAGTATTCACAATCTCGTTCTTCCAGTCACTACCCAAAGCTCGTGACCATAGGTGAGGGTAAGGATGTAGATTTACCGGTAAATCGACAGCTTTGCTTTCACGCTCAACTCCTTCTTCGCCACGACAGACCAGTGCAGCATCCCCCGATTCACTCGTGAACAAGACCCTGAGATACTTAAACTCCACCTGAGGCAGCAGCTCATCCCTGAGTCGTGGTACTCTCCTCACTCCACAAAATTATCGTGCCATTCAAAGCTAAGTAACTATACCTGAGGTGTTGCTTAGAAGTCAAATTTAGCACAACAAATCAATATCTTTGGTTACAAGTTCACCTGTGAAACCAGTCCCAGTGGAATCAACTTCCTGTAACCCTCACCTGCTCTTTCCATGCATGACTGCCCACCAGCACTACCCCGTCATTTTAAAGTGATCTCATGCAATGCCAAGTCAGCTCTTCCACAACTGTAATTACCCTAACATAAGTGGTTGATAGTAAATACTGTCAAGGCTTCACTTAAACAGGGCCCTTCAGATCTAGGCAGGGGCTGAGGTAAAATGCTCTGCGTGACTCGCTAAGAGGAAAATGTAGAAGAGAGGCAGAAGCATCAATAACGTCCTGCCATAGAGGATAATGAGGCGGAGAGACTTTTACAAAGCCTGCAATTATGGTGTTATTGACCTCAATAAAGGAGAAGATATGATCACTTGTCTCCTTTGTACTTTGTGGTGATACATGTGGGAGGAGGAAGAGCGATTGGGTGAGCACAGGAAGGAAAATTCTAGCACTCAGTTCATTTAAACTCAATAAGGAAGCAATGGTTAGTTTGTAAGATGGAAATGTAAGCTTTCGCCGATGTGAAGAAAACGGGAAAATGCGGTCCAGATTTATACAGATACAACAGACAAACAGGCAGCAGGGTCACTGGTGGAGGGAGCAAAGGATTAAAAAAAGAAATGACGAGGGAAGACCCAAGCAGAAGAATTCGACTAAGCCATTGGTGGTGGTTTCGCACAAGAGGGATAAAGCCAGCCTAAGAAAGGAGAGAAAGACAAAAAGAAAAGTACAGGAAGGGAGGCAGAAAGCAGCTGTTTGTCTTCTCCAATGCTCTGTCAAGCTTGCTGCTTATTAGATGCACTATCCCCCGGTGGCTCAATTACATCCATGCTGGCATCCTCAAACATCCCTTTCTTTTTCATGCATCTCCTCAGCTTCCAGTAACACTGTCAGCCTTGTTCCCCTCTAAGAACAGATTAGAAACTCAAATTACTACTATTAGAGGAGATTTTAGGTTTCAAACTGTCTCCTATGGAACCCATGACTTCACAACTTGATGGGACTTAAGGGGGGGGGGGGCATTGGATGCTTTTTCCATGACAGTTTTGATGGAATTAAGAGATCAGATGTGGATCTGCAGACTGGCTTCAGAGTATAAAAACATGAGGATGCTTACAAGGCAAGAGGGTGCTGGAGTGGAAAGTCTGAGATTGGATATTGAGCCCTGGATTCTTGTGCACTGCTTGCACACGGGCATGCTGGGCCTCTGAGCTGGCGTGAGGCTGATTTTTCAGTGATTCAGCCCAGATGACGTCCAACAATGCTAAATCAATATTCTAGATTTTCACTCGGTTCTGGGTGTCAGATTAGTTTTTTCCCCCTCTGAGTGAAAACAAAAGGAAAGAAAGTTTAAAAAAAAGTCTTGGAAATGATTTGGGTGCACTTGAAAACCCCGGCTGCTGAATGACAATGTAAGGTCATGTGCGACAAACAAACGGATGTGCTTCCTCCTGGATGTGCTTCATGCTGCATGAAATTAAAACCGTTAATACAACGAATTTCAGCTGAGATGAGAAGACTTGGCTGCGATTGAGCTGCTAGTGCCTCTTAACCAGTGAAATGTAGTAAAAGGGGTTTATGACAAACTCTTCGAATGCTTTGCCTGTCGAAAGCAGAAGAGGTCGGTCTACAGGGTATTTATTTAAAAATCCCTTGCTTCTTGCTAGTAAGGATATAGAAGTCAGTTTGGTATAAAAGTACAGACAGGAGGAAAAAGCTGGGAGGAAGTCCTCTTATCCAACTCCATCTGGGAACCATCTTTTAACGCTGGATTACAAACTCTTCCACACCCTTTGAAAAAGTCTCTGTGATTTTTGTGTAAACTCTGAATGAAGGTATTCACAATTTGAAAAGTAGAAACAAAGTCATATTCAAGGGCAGTTTGAGACTAGCACATATCTAAAGGATGATTGAATATTATTATAGCATGTTCCTGCCTAATATTTGCATAGCTAGTTGATATTTGTTGCAGTTATTGCTACTTAGAGTACCAGGTGGAGAGCCTTAGAAAAGTCCTATAAAGGCAATAATCTGCTCAATATCGCCCCCAGGTTCAATTTATGTGCCATTGTAGACTTTTTTTTTTTAGAATTCTTTTAGAGTATTTCAGAAACTGCTCACCTACTGGGATTTTCTCATGCATCCCTCTCTGGGGCTCACAGAGAATGGTCTTAAAAATGCCTTGTTGATGCCAGAGGTCAGAAGAGATTGGCCAGACTGCTTCCAGCTGATAGAAAAGCAACAATAACCCAGTTAACCACTTGCTATTACCAGGGTATGCAACTCTGAATGCACAACATTGGGATCTTGATGTGCTACAGCAGCAGGAGACCACACAGGGTGTCACTCCTGTCAACTGAGAACTGGAAATTGAGGCAACAATTCACATGGGCTCAACAAAATCTGACAATGGAAGACAAGGAAAATATTGCCTGATCTGTTCAATTCAATTTAATTTTATTTATATAGTGCCAAATCGCAACAAGCAGTCACCTCAAGACAATCTATTGTGAAGAGTTTGGATTTCTGCTGCATCATTCAGGTGGTAGAGTCAGTATTTGACGTAGACGACATTAAAGCATGGCTCCATCTTGTATCGATAGGAAAGGCTTCTAATGGTGTAACGGTGCAGGGGAGCTTTTCTTAGCATACTTTGGGACCCTTGGTACCAGCTGAACATTGTTTAAATCAGAGTATTTCCCTTTTTGACTACAGTGTACCCATCTTCTGATGGCTGCTTCCAGCAGGATAACACACCATGCCACAAATAATCTAAAACTAGTTTCCCGAACATGAAAATGAGTCCACTATACTGGAATGATCTCCACAGTTACCAGATCTCCAACACAGCACCTTTGGGATGTGGCAGAACAGATTCACATCATGTATGTGCAGTTCACAAAGCTACAGCAACTGTGTGATGCCATCGTGCAATATGTTTCCATTTGGTGTTTCCAGCACCTTGTTGAATCTATGCAGTGGAGAAGTAAAGCAGTTCTTAAGGCAAATGGGGTCCAACACAGTACTAGCAAAGTGAAGGCCTATCCAACAAAGTGGCCAGTGAGTGTCCGTGCTGGAGTTTGTCCATTTGATTTGGAGTTATGGATTGGCTGAGAAGTTGGAACTAAAAGTATATTCTAGCAGAGGTCCAAAAACAGTTTCTGTTTTCAGGCTTGCAAAGGAAGTTTTAATTTTAAAGTTTGACTTTTGTGTTTTCTCTTCCAACTGTCTCTTGGCATGTCTCACTGCCTGCATGCACTTCTTAGCGGAAGGATGGCCAAAAGCCCAAAATTAAAATCCAAGTTCCACAGTGAAATTATCATTAAAATGTCAAGTTTAGCTGACAGATTCACTTTTAATTAATTAGTAACTGCTCTACTTGTTTCCTGACAGACTGAACACAAGAGGCTTTAATGGCAGACTAAAGGAATGAGTCTTAAACCTCAGAAATAATTTGAGATTTTGGTTTTATAGTCTGAAATAAAGGCTGTAATTAATAAAAGCGTTAGACATGTTTATGCTTTTGTCTGCATGACATAGTACATGCACACATACTCTCTATAAATATTCCACTTGTGAATTTCAAAGCTGTTGTTCCCAAGAAGACTTGCTAACAGACGGTTTGATCAGACTTCAGGTCAGGGACATCCAAATCATTACTGCAAACACAGGAGCTTCGTAGTGGCGACATATAAGCGTGTGCAGTTTGTGTATAACGTTTAGCTCTCTATTCTGGGACTGTATCCGCTTCCAAGTGTCTTAACTGGCTGAGTGAGGCTATTTGGCCTTCCTTAAGGTTGTTATAGTGAGTCAGGATGTTGAAAATTAATGTTTTGTCACCTAAGTTCTTTTTTTTTTTTTAATTTTCATTTTTTTAAGCTATTATATTATTTTGTAAACCAAAACAAAAGAGCTAGAAGATGCTAAAATGGAGAGTCAATTATAATTATGTCATTCTCTGCACCACCTGTTACTCTACAGAAACTCAACTGAGCCCTTGTTTATATAAAAATGACAAATCCCATTTTTGTTTTGTTTTTTAAAGCCAGAGTTGCTGATTTCAGGGTTTTATTAGTCTTTGGTCCATCACTCAAAATGATAGGTCACGCTGATCCTCTGCACCTGCGTAAATGTTTCACACCGTTCATTACATTAAGCGCTTCTTAAAAAGGTCTGCCCTTGTCCTGGTGACCCCAGGAACCCCCTTCTAACCCATTAACAACCCAGTTCTCTGGTTACGAATTAACCTAGACGCACACACAAGCACGCACCCGATCATAGACTCACTTATACATGATAACTGGCCTAAGGGAGGCAGCTTCTCTCCCAGTCACTAAAGCAATGGAGGCTAACAGGAAAGGGAGGATGGGCTGCTTAATCTCCTCATCTGCTACTTTACTCATAGCCACAAGGGTCAAGCACAGATTAAGACGGACTGTTTTCATCGAGGGAGCAGCTCATTTAGTAGTAGTAGGGAAGTCTCACGTTCTTCTGACATGCTCACTATAGTTTGTGCTGCGCTGTCCTTCTGTCGATGCAATATTGACACCGCTGTGCCAGCACCTCGTCTAATTTCACACCATTTAACTCATTGGCACACTTGTGCCTACAGCGGAGGACATGGAAAGAATGTGATGAAATTTTAATGTAGTCTTTTCAGAGTGGGAGCCCTCAGATGACCTGTTTGTCTAAACTCCAACCAAGTGTGTCCCCCTACTGTCTAAAGTCAGTGAACCTGGGATGATCTGTACCGTATGCACACTGAGTCCCATTTCACTATCATAAACAAGATGCTGAGTGAGATGGGTATGAGAGTATGAAACAGTCCCAGGCTCAAAGTGTGAGCGTGTTTAAAGTTCAGGAAAGTCAGAAAAAGCTGTCATGAAGCCAACTTTTATCTAGTTAACTTGCACTGTCAGCTCGCCTGTTGAAGTCAGTTTGTCCAGTCGCTGCCCTTTCAGCTCACTTGTGCTGCTGACAGACAGCTGGTTCTGATGCCGAACAGAGGTCAGAGTCACCGTGAGGACGAGCATCACTGTCAGTGCTTCGCTAGCGATTATCTTGCTTTTACTACAATCTCTCATTACGGAAATACTCTAGCTTTATTAATTAAAGAAAAGAAGAAAAAAAACAGCTGTTATGGTGTTCTTGTGATGCGTCCTCTTTTCATTTTGTAGTCCCCTCATTGTTTCTTTCTTTCTTGCTTTCATCTTATTTGCTTTCCTTGTGTGTCTTTGTTGGTTTTACTTCCTGTTTTTGTCTGCCTTTGCACCTGTGTTCAGTCATCTAACTAGCAACCCTCGTGGCTCTTTTTTGCTTCCTTCCAGTGCAACCCAGTTGTCTTAGTATTCCAGTTTAATTTTCCTAGTATATTTCCTATTTCTTCCTTGGGAAGGAACGTTTGCTCCTTGATTTTTTTTTGCCTTTGCCTCCTTGGGCTTTTCTCATTGCTTTAATTTGTGCCTCCTCATCTACTCTGTCCTCTGTCATCCTGCCTGTGACCCGGAAATCAATCGCAGCACCACACTGAAGGATGTCTTCGTTCCTAAATTGAATCTAGAGGACAGAGGAGTGAGGAGGCTTGCTGGACGAGCTATCATTGAGGATGCACAGGTGTATCCTTTGTGGAGGTGTGTTTTTTTTTTTTTTTACTGCTGACGTAAGAAAGAGGTGTAGCACACAGCTGGAATATGGTGAGGCGAGGATTTTAGAGGAAATGAACATGATTTCTTGATTCAATGCAATTCAATTCTACTTTATTTATATAGCGCCAAATCACAACAAACTGATGAGACTCTGATGGGCCATTGAAGCAGTAGGGAATCCCAGTGGATACAGGTATTAGGGCAGGAAATCCTGGCACATTGTGCCATGCTGTGAAATTGATAAAAACTAGCGTGAAATTCAAACGTTGTCATGAATGTTTTGTTGGGCTTGTATGAGATCTGAGATGCTAAAATGAAGTCTCATTAGAGCCCTGACAACATAATTTATGATGCAGCTACTGTATTTAGCTGACAATGCTTTAAAATGACACTGAGAAACTATAGATGAGAAATGGGGCCTCCGTTTGCTTGCTAGTTTGTGAGAGCATCTTCTTTTTTGTTGCTCCCTTCAGGGGTCACCGCAGGAGATCATCTGCCTTCATCTCACCCTATCCCTAGCATCCTCTTCTGTAACACCAACCCTCTGCATGTCCTGCTTCAATACATCCATGAATCTCCTCTGAGGTCCTCTTTTCCTCCTGCTTGGTAGTTCCATTTCCAACATCCTTTGTCCGATATACTGTATCCACTATCCCTCCTCTGCAATACCGAGGACATATGTACAGCAAAAACACTACCGTGCCTCTCTATAGCTTTAAGTACAGTAAAGTACAGTAAAACAGGCTAAATGTCATATACTGTACCCAAGGGCAACGTGGGATTATACAGTTCCCCAAAATCCATTAGCTTGTCTGGTGCCCTTGCCTCTGGGAGACAATCAACACAGCAAAGCCTCTGGTTAATATTTCCTGTTTTATCCTGCACTCATTGTTTATTAATTCAGATAAGCCTAAATTGAAGAAAAAAAGGCAAATTCTTTGCATTTTGGAAATCTAATCCTTTTTTATTCATTCATAGTGCTTGTGCGGTCTGGATGTAGTAAAATCGCAAGCAGATTGGACTTTTTACCTTTTATCTTTCTGTAAATTATTGTAGTTGGGACCATCTTTGTGAACGGAACAAAGATGTTCTGTTTACGGCTTCTTTACAACATTTTTCTGACTGTCCTTTTTTTGGTAGCGGATTGAGCAAACAAGCACATAAAATACTAAGCAATCATGACTGGCAACATGCATAAAAGAAATTACAAAAGGGACTTTAACCCTGTAAAACCTGAACCATGAAAATTCAAATTGATTTTTAATGTTTGAGTGTTTAATGAACTTTCTGTTAAATATCAATTTGCATATATGAGTCTGAATTCGTATAGTATAATATGTACATTTGCTGGGATTTTATTGCTTAAAAGTGTATGCAGGGATCTCAAAAACCCTCAAAAACTTGTCTATGAATTACGATACCCTTTACGTTACAGAGTTAAGAGCAAGAGAGCTTGCAGTGCCTTGTATAACTCAGTGGCTGAGTTGCACATGGCTCCTCTTACTTGTGGCCCTGCAGTCAACAGGCTGAGTGGCCTTGCATAGCTCACCAGCCTTTTTGGGATGCTTTCTTCTTTCCATTGACACCACCATCTCAAATTTCTTGAAGTAAGTTAAAGAAATGGTGAAGGAGAGGGAAATAATAGGAGTTGGGAGGGGACAGTGATTTTATCTAACTTTTCCATGCCCTGCTCCGTGGTTCCGTTTGAGTAATTTTTTCTTTGTTAAAACTCACTTTCAGAGCATGCCTGTAGTCTGCTTTCTTTCTTTAAGAAACATACACTCAGTTTTTTCACTCACCTAAAAAGAGGGTGGTGGTGTTATGCAGGAAATGGGTCCTTTTTACTGATAAGCGGGGAAGGGATATTTATGGATGTGGCTAATCAGAGCACTGCTTAGCCTTTTAGTTGTTACCCTGATGATTTTTAAATACAAGTCAAATTACAAAAAAGATAGAATAAGACATTGGCGCTTGTTTTTCTTGGCCCCGCAATACTTACTGTTCACTCAAACTGTGATAAATTCATAATTTCTTCTTCAAAAGGCTAAATAATTATGAATTAAATGGTGCTTTGAAGATGATTTTGCTTATTTGTAAAAGTGCAAGTTCAACTCTTGTTGAAAAAATTGACAACTCTTTGATAGAGCACAGCTACCCACACGTGCACACGGTTTTCCCATTAGTCACCTGTTGTTATGTCCCTCCTTTCTCTCTAAAGGACAGCCGGGCTCACTGGCAAAGTCACATACACACTCAATGCACACCTGCTTGATGTGCTCAGTGAACCTTGCCTTGACCAAGGCAACGGCTTCATGCAGTCAGAACCACTATGGCTGAAATGTAAATCCTCTTTAAAGCAGCTTCCAAGTTTATATTATATTGTGTTATTTAAAAATATATCTGCAGCGCGTGTATGTGTGGTTGCATGTGTGCTGACAGTCTATTCATATCTGCCATCAGCTACTAGCAGCTGTCTCTCAAATGGCTAAATATATCATGTGGGTGCCATGCCGCACATTTTCAATTTGAGCTCACCCTTCTCACATTACTGTGCATTTCATTTTATTTATTTATTTTTGTTATTTAACCTTTATTCATACAGATAGTCCCATTGAGTCTCAGAGAGACCTGTTTCGAGAAACATTATTATTACATTATTATTATTATTATTATTATTAATAAACATTATTAACTGGATAGCATGGATAGTGTTCATTTTCCAAAGATCCATAAGCAGTGTTGAATGTGAAGGTGTTAATTTACACTTTGGCGGAGGGTGGAGTGGGGTGGGGGTTTCTATATGGATTTAGTCTTTTTTTAATAGTTTTATTTATTGACAGGACATTGGAAAGGGTCTTAAGGTGTACAGTGTATACTATAATTAGTGGTAGACACACTAGAAAACGTGGATAACAATTTAAGTTTTTACAGAAAATAAAATTAGTAATAGTTAGTAATGAGTAAAATGGGAAAGTTAATCAACTTCATAATACAGCTCACACCCCTAAAAGTACAGCATATTTACAGTGTAACATAAGGAAATATTGTTTTCCCACTAAAATACCTAGAAGTTACTACTTAAAATTACTCGCAGTACCATTTCTTTTCTTTAATCCTGTAAAAGCTGGAAGTGTAGTGTAAAATTACACCTTATATCTTGGGCTGTATTATAATTTACTTTTGAGTGGAACAACGGAATCTCAGATGTGTTCTGGTGTGTTTTGAAGCTACATAAATCTAAAGCCTTATAAATGAGCATTTCCTCTCTTTCTGTCCTCTTTCGCATCAGAAGAATACATTGACCAGCGTCTCACCCCCGAGGATGTGATACTCAGATGCTGACAACTTTGAATAGGTCTTGCCTTAATGCACAGCTCTTGTGGAGTAGAGTAATGCATTAACTTGGCTAACGCTTATTATATCATGCTTCCCCTCCAGTGAATCTATATAGATGTTTTAGCATAGATATTGGTATCATAGGCAATAGAGTTCAGCTTAGGTCATGTGATTGCAATGGCTGCATTCAAACTGAATGAAACTGAAATATCAGACTAAATTCAAACTTTCCATTGGCCAAGGAATAATCAGCTGCTTTCTTTTTCTTTTTTTAGAGTAAAGGAATGGGTGGACCAGATGCAAAATGATTTGATCGCATTAATAGACACAGCCGCTGGCGTGCAGAGCCTAACAGAGGTAAGTGTCTATCATACATGTACACTCTAAATCTAAATTTCAAACCAGTTTGACACATTTCTGGAAATGCTTCCTACAGCCAAAGTTCTTGGTTGATGTTTTCAATTAGAGCAAAGATTTAAGAGCTTGCATGTGAGCAGCCGCACAGTCCACATAAAGAGTCCTACTGATGCCCCACCCACTTTTTTCCAACCAGCTTCCTTTTAAAACCAGCTAGGCCCCATCGTTCTCTGCTAACATATCCACTGTTCTGTTCTTCCCACGTCATAGATCGGATGGGGGTTAAGTCTAAATGAAGCTGAAGCAGATACAGAAAATTCATGACACAGATTCATACTGACAAAAATGATCATGTGCACTTACTGTCACTTAATACTTTTACTCTCATTAGCCTCCTCTGCACGATGTTAGCTGTCACAACACATCACCAGTCTTTATAAAGTAATTTCTCATTAGACATAACGCTGCAGCTGCATCATTTCATGTTTCCTACACACTGTACACACTCAGATAAGATCAGCTTCATTTCTTTACTGTGGTGGCACCAGTTTGCATACACACACACACACACACACACAGACACTTAAACACTCACAAACACAAGCCCGCATCTCAGAAGGAGAAGAAGCTTTTTACATCCACATTGATCGATATAATGCATCTGCTACTTTGGTTTTATTCTGAAAAGTATCCATTCAGCCTTAAAGCTTCATAAAAAATCGTTACAAAATCTGTTTTCATTTGATGTTCTGGGATAGCATATCACCACAAATAAGAATTAAATGTATTTGGAAGGATTATGGGCAAGTGAATGAGATTATTCTGCAAGCAGGTGGCGTTGAAAAGGGGCGTTAGAAAACTAGCTTAATAATATGCCCAAACAATTATGCCGACTCAGGTAAATTTCGTGTCAGTGGAAATTTCAGTTTTCAACTAAAACACCCAAAATCTATAGTAATCTATAACATTAATATGTTCACTTTAAACAAATAGATTACCTATAAAAACTGCAAATATAAAAAAAATACAAATATTTTGTAATATTATAATCCAAATCAAACATTTACCAGTATCATTTTTAATACTGCTGTTGCACAGGACGCCTCAAGGATGAGGACAAATGCATTAACATGCCTCAGCTCTGTGTGTTTGACAGCGAAATCCCTTTAGGTTTCTAAATAATTGGCTGTTTGGCATTTGTGTTTTTTATTACTCTTGCTGAAGCATATTCCATAGCAGAGTAAATGGTACAGTTATATAATCCCCTTTTATTTAATTTTTTTTTGCTTTTTTAATCACTGTGCTTTGGTCAGTGAAGTTGTAGAAGACAGCCACTTACGTAGAGTGACATTTTTGACTTCAGTTGCACTGCAGCTGTCTGTGGAAAGAAAATACGTTAAATAAGTTCAAACTTTTAAGAATGATCCTGATCTGTATAGGATGATATAGCTGACTTTAAATCCACGATTCACACGTGAAGCCATGTCTGACCCAGACCTTTCTCCTGTGATTGTCTTAGATATATCATAAACACAGGAAGCATTTCAGAGTGGAGTCCAATAATGCGGGGGAACTGGTGGGAACAGCTGCTGGTAACATAGAGAGACTGCTGGCTAACCGCTCCGAAGCCCTAAAGGTGAGTGCAATCGCATGATCTTCTGGAAACCTTTCTATTCATAGGAAATCAGTTAAGTGGAGGATGAAGTTTGCTCCTGGCCGCTTTTGTCATGGCGATGTGTGTGACCGTTAAAAGCTTGAGATGGGAACATAAAATGCTAAATCGACACTGTTTACAAGATCAGGTGCAAGCATGTCTTCTAGCACAGCGGCCAGGAAAACATAAAAAAACAATCTGCTTGTCTTCTCGTCAGGGAAGACTTTAGAATAAAGGCACTGCTTCAGGCCATCCAATGATCCAATATAATCAAACATCGTCCACCTAGAATATGCAGCTCCATGTTACCAGGCTGGGTTGTTGCAGCTTCAGAAATGACCCTGTTTAGTTTCAAGTTTGAGAAAACCTTTATCTTTGTGACAGCTGATGCCTGTTCTGCCCTCATACCTAACATATACTGGCTGGTTTTATGGCTCATTTGTCTGAACCCGACTGAAGGAAAATGTCACGATGACTATGCTGGCCAGTGCTTTCATCTTGTAGTAAAGCGCTCCTGAACCGTGCTCACCTCATGCAGGTTACTGAAGGGCTGATCTGTCAGTTCAGAGGCCTTGAGCTTGGATCAAATTTGATTTCCTTGTTTGTGTAAACCACAGAGAGCACCTATATGGTTAAACCCATCATATAGTGTAACCATTTCACACAGCAGAACACTTTTATATTTTTAAGTCATACTAGCAGCATAGCTCTTTTCAGACGGCAGTGCTAATTGGTCAAGCTGGTCCACTGCTCAGACTGAAAAGCCAAAAAATAGATAAATAAATAATCACAATTCCTTGGATGTCAGTTTTTGTTGTCAGACGCCACAAAGTGGCATTTTATTCATGCCACTTTCATGTAATTTCATGTAATTCATGAAAAGGGTTAGATTGACTTTTTAATAGAACTCAACAATTTCAAATGTATTTCACCTTAGAGGTCTCCTATGCATGACTAAGGCACGACGACTAGAGGGGCGGGTAGGTCCTGATACTCCCACTAACTGTTTGCTAGGCTTCATTTGCTACTTACTCACTTGGCCCTTTTTGTTTTATTGGTGCATTATGAAGCATTTATAAAGCAATTATCTCATAAATAATGTCTGACTGTGCGGTTAATTCTACAGATTGTTTAAGTGCTTTTACAGGCTGCTGATACTCAGTGATCTCCACCTGTTAAACAAAACAAACACACAAACAAAAAGCATAGTGTAAAAGATGAACATATTTGCCATGGTGTCATTCATTGGTTTTGAACTCTATTCCTTAGTGTCAACATTAGTACGTGTATTCTGGCCACCGTTATGGTTGAAAGGGTGGAGTGCTGAGTGCTGAGCTTAACACTTGCTTGATTAGCAAGCTACATTCATAAACAAAACAGGTGCAGTGCACTGGCACACATATCATCTACTTTGTAACAGAGTAACAAAATACCAGAATTTCACTCACTAAAACTGAAGCACAAACGCCTTGGATGTTCTGTACCAGCTCCAGCTGCACATAGCAGGACTCCTGTCAGTCAGCGTGGCCACGCCCTGTCCATCACATCCATGCGGATGAGTTATTAGAAAATGAAACTCTCTCCGGTGCTACGAAGGAGGAACATGATCCATTGAGGCCAAAAACATTTTTGTACAAGGCGTTGAACATGCTTTTTAATCCTGTAAAGTATTCTAAAACAGGACTCTGTGGGACTGACCCCCTTTTGGAGTCAGTCTCATGTGGCACCTAGAGGAACTGCAGATTTTGTAGCTTCTACATCGGCTTTATTTTTCAGAACTATCTATATCTATCATCTACATTTTTGCTTTGCCTCACATTTGCACAGCATCTGCTGCACTTCGTATTTAGAGCTTCATAGACAATGATTGCACTCACGTAACTCAGATTTTGGACAGTATTTATATTTTTTTCTCTAAGACACACTTGCGTTTAGCTGCAAAGAACAGCATGTTAAATTGATCCACACCAACCTTTCCCAGCGCCTTAGTTTAACAGTGTTTGGCCGAGTAAATTAGGACCTGGGGACGCTCCCAGCCTCGATCAATCTGACTCAAAGAGCCAGGAATATCCAATTAAAGCCTGACAGCCTGTTGCCATAGTTAAATTCTCATTGATTAACCCATCAATCCAGCCAAGCATGTTGTTTTGTTTTTGTTTGTTTTTTTTTGCTTTCTTCTTACATCTCAATAATTTTCAAGGGATTAGTGACAATTAGCTTTTGGTGTTGTTGTTTCACACCTGGGGAGAGAAATATGACTTCTCAGTGAATTGATGGCAGTGGAATATAGACGTTAGACTGTATTATAAGATTTTATCAGCACCATCTGCTGTGTATTTTACCTGTGGACGTTAGTGGCAGTTGCTTAGTTTTATTAATTTTTCATGTTTTGCTGGAAGCATGACAAAAAGTGAAGGAGGGATGATATAACTGTAAAAAAAAATATAGACCACATGCTTCTGTTTTAATCCTCTTAGAAGAGTACGCACTTGTCACTGCATTAGCATCGAAGAGTATGGCTTGCGGTGGTGTTGTATTCTGTATAATGAAGTTGAATTGAGCCAACTTTATGACAGTCAATTTATCTAAGGGACCATAAATAGTCACAGGGACCACTTAGCTAAATCATGAGTGGAAATGGAAGCAGAGAATCTGTAATGGTTTGACCTGGCCTACACTAATCTAATAGCTCTATATGAGGTAAAAATGCCTCCTCTCTGACTTACCACCCTCTCGATCCTCTCTCTTTTCTCCCACATCACCTTCCCTTAAATCCTTTTCTTTTTATCTTTGAATCTTCTCTCTTTCTGTGTCTTTGTTCCATCGAAAGGCTGATTGCACACATCATAACTGACGGTGTAAAGGACCATGGAACTTTGTGTCTGAGAGAAAAGAAAGAACTGAATTGAGATGAGATGAGATGAGCGATGAGAAAGAAGTGGTAGGAAGTTCATGAGTGCTCTATATGCCACACCTTCTATGAGGCACTACACAAAAGACTAGAAGCCTTTTGCAGACTGCCGATCCATTAGGATCGTAGCCTCTTAGCACACAATGCAACAGGCAGCACTCTCTCTTTGTTCACACCGCACTATTTGAACCTTTAAGCCCATTAAAATGATATACAGCCTTATTATTATAAACAACCACACATATATGAATAAATGAGGCGACATGCACAGATACATAAAGAGTAAGGTTTCAGCTCCACCTGGTTTTATACTGATTTGAATTTCAGGTATTTTATGATCAGATCCTGCTAATGGCATTTTTTTCTGTTGATTCGTTTTCCTCAAATAAACTCCCTCCTCTGTGGAAGAAGTGCTTCTAAAGGCTGTAATATAAAACTCTGTACATATGCAAGCCAGCTGAACACTGAAGGAGAAAATGATTAAGTAAGAGTCAAAACAAAGGGCATAGAAGTCACAGAGCATTATCTCACACAGCCAAGTTTAATAAGGTTGCTTATTAGTAATAGTTTAGTTAAGCAAAGATGCATGGTGCAAGCACAGAACTGTCTTTAACTTCCTACTGATCTACAGTAGTCAAAGTCATGCTGTCTGTAAATTCTAGTTCATATACATAATATGCAACAAGTTCAAGCTGTCGGATGGTTTCATCCAGTAGATATACCTATAAGATCCAGTGTCTTTTGCAGCGTTCTTTCTGTCACAGTCTTGCCGCGATCCTTTTCTTTTTCTTTTTTTAAACATCCCTTTTTGCCAACTGTTCCAAGTTAATGTTCCCAAAGCGCTGCTGATGTGACTGGAGAAGTTATTTTGTCTCTCTACAACTCGTGGGTGATCAAAGAATTTGCCTCTTTCATGTCATTCCACAGTATTTTGCATTCAGTGTGCGTTGTTCTTAAAAGGATGTAAAGTGAAACTGAAGTTCCCAGCAGGAAAGAAACCACCATGGTACTGATTAAAAAAAAAAAATCCTGAGAAGTTGTTGTCATTGACAAGGTACTGTAGCTGATTGTTGCCTTTTTCTTTCTTTTTTCTGAGGGATGTATTGATATGTTTAGATGTGTACTGTATGTGCACGTGTGTGGCTGAGATGAGAGTTTTCTTCCAGATCTCTATATGACTCAGATTCTTTAGGCAGCTGCTGTTGTGGCTTAACTTCACTGCTTCACACACAGGCTAATCTCCACTTGTGACCATCTGCGTGCTCTCACATACATAAGTGCAGTCACTGTCCTTAACTTATCTTATCCACTGCTATCGCATATTTTATCTTTTATCTTTCTGCCAGCCCTGTCGTTTCATCTGGCTCCGACCCTGTAAACGTATTTTGCCATGACTTCACTGTGATTCTCTGTCACTTTTCATTCCTAATTTCCCATTTTAGCCTTGCCCTGTGCTCCTCTTTTAGCCCTTTCTGTCCTTTTGTATATTTTCCCATTGGATATACATGTATGTGGTATCTTTCCTTATTTAATTTTCTCAGTGTGTTAAAAAGAACTAGAGAAAATAATATTAGCATTTAATGTATCTGTAGGCATTAATTATCTTATTGTGTTTATGGTAAATTACTTAATATGATATATATACATATGTATAAAAAATAATATCTTGGTGGAGGGGTTTGTGTGTCCCAGTGATCCCAGGAGCTATGTTATCCGGAGTAGGGTCTTCCATGGCAAATTGGTCTTGGGTGAGGGACCAGACAAGGAGCGATTCCAAATACCCCTTTGGAAGAGTCACCAAGCGAACTGTTTACCGTGCCTGGGATAGGGTTACTGTGGCCCCACCATGGAGCCAGGCCTGGGGATGGAGCTTTAGGGAGAGTGTCTGGTGGCCATGCATTAGCCCGTGGTGCCCAGCCAGGCGCAGCCCGAAGAGGAGACATGGGCCTGGCCTCCTGTTGGCCCACCACCTGCAGGAGGCATCGTAGGTGTCAAGTGCAATGTGTGTCGGGCAGTAGCTAGGGGGAAGACACCATGGCAGACTGATCCCTGGCTATCGAGACTGGCTAAATGGTGACATTCCATATCTCTCTGGTGGGGAAGGAGCCTGAGCTAGTGCGTGACGTTGAGAGATACCAGGTACAGTATATATAGTTGGGCTCACCTCAATCCATGGCTTGGGCTCTGGAACTAGTCTCTTAGAGAGGGGCTGGACTCTGTTCCAGTCTGGAGTTGCCCACGATGAGAGGCGGCGAGCTGGATTGGGTATTCTTGTATCCCCTCGGCTTGCTCAGATCAGAGTACCCACTCTTCTTGGAGTCGCTGGGTGGGGTGCTCGTGGGTGCTCCATCTGGTGACTCCATCGTCCCACTGGGAGACTTCAGTGCTCACGCGTGCAATGGCAGTGAGACCTGGAGGGGCATAATTGTTATTAGACTTCTAAGCAAACCACAGGTTGTCCATAATGAACACCAAGTTCGAACATAAGGATGTCCATAAGTGCATGTAGCACCAGGACACCCTAGGGCACAGGTTGATGTCGATTTTGTAATCATATCACTAGACCTGTTGTCATATGTTGTGGACATACGGCAGGGTCAAGAGAGGAGCTGAGCTGTCAACTGATCACCACCTGGTGGTGGGTCAGATAAGGTGGCAGGCTGAAGTCCATGAGATCTTCAAATCCCACCTCCGGCAGAACTTCTACAGCATTCTGAGGGAGGCTGAGGACATTGAGTCCAAATGGACCATGTTCCACACCTCCACTGTTGAGGCTGCTGCTCAGAGTTGTGGCTGGAAGGTGATTGGCGCCTGAGCTGGTGAGGGAGGTCTGGGCTTCTCTGTGTAGGCTGCTGCCCCTGCAACCCGGCCCCGGATAAGTGGAAGAAAATGGATGGATGGACTTAAATATGACTCATAATTAATCTTTTCACTAGCAGCGTTGCTAAAGTATTCCGATTACCAAGTTGAGCGATGCTAGGTATTTGGTTTAAAATTCAAGTAATCAGTAATTTAGCTAGTTTTTCTGTTTCTGTCCCCTTCTGGTTGTGTTTGTGGTGTTCCAAGCATGTTTCGCCAGACAGGGAAGTTGCACAGTGCCCTCTGGTGGAAGAACTATGAAAACATGTTTGAAGGGTGTTTTTCCCATCTCTTCTTAACGTTTTAAATTTTCATATGTAGGCCATTAAAAATGCTGATACCTGTACTGTATATCAGCGAATAGCTAATATTGCCTGATATATCGTTCCCTGACAATATATCGGTTGAGTTCTAGAAGGTGGTGTGGTCTCAAACTGCAATCACTCGGTTTAATTTCAACTAAAGATGTTGCTTCAAGCAAAAATAATAAGCTTGATGCTGGTTATGTGGTCAATAGCAACGTGCCATGGACTGAGATACACTGTAAAGTCAATACACTTACAGTCAAATGTACAGTTGGCTACACAGCCTCTGAAGATTCAGTAACCAGCATGCACAAGCTAAATGCAAAGAAATGTTTGTGGTATTTGTTAATACAAACACTCTAATGCCTTACTTTTCTCTGTAGGAAAGGCTGGAGCACAGAGGTGGGCAATCAGTTTTTCCAAGGGGCCATCTGAGAAACGGTGAGTGTTGTGGACGGTCACACCAAGAAGCTTATAATGATATTAAATTGATATTGAGCAGAATTGAGTTCCACTTATTGGTGCAGCCGTCCACAACAGTCTCAGTTTCTCATATGGCCAGTTGGGAAAATTCATTGTCCCCCACTGCTGTACCATGACATTAATTTTTAATAGCAGTAACCTTTACTGTAACACCCTACTTTAATAGTAACATCACCCAGCACTACAACAGTTTGTAACTCATGAGTAGTTTTACATATTTATGTATGAAAAAGAACTGATTTCAAATGGGACATTTGCCCGGTGTGAAGTCAGAGAGGGTACTTTCACCTCTCTGAGAAGATGGGTTTTTGTCTTGTTGCAATCATAGACTGTATCTAAGAGATGGTTGTAGCCACTGAGACTTCACATTTTGGTTTTATAAGCATTCTGACATCTTGTGATGAACAAGGGTTGGGTCTGACCTCATCTCAGAAACCGAGGACACTTACACGGTGATGAATAGTCTGGCAGGCTTACCCTAAATCATACATGTCTGTTTTATTCTTAATAGGATGGTAATGACAAAAGAGACATCGTGCTACATTAAATAAGCTCTGAAACTAGTTATTGAGACCCTAATCTCATCAGCAACATATTTACTGGGTCATAAATTAATTGAGCAATAGGGTAATTTTCCCATAGACTTTTATACAATCACACTTATTTTTGCAACCGAGAGTCGCCCCCACGTGGCTTCCAGACAGAACGGAAGTTTGAAGCACTTCTACATTGGATTAATTTTTCATAGGCTAAGTCTGCTTTTATAAGTCTATGTTTGAAACGTGATGAAAACTGCAACATTCAGGGAGTGTGAAGCAGGGTTATAATAGTTTTGAATTTTACATTATAGTTTAGTTTTAGTTAGTTTTTACTTTTTTTTCTCTAATTCAGTTAGTTTTAATTAGTTTTCAGAGTGGTTTTGCTCGTTTTTATTAGTTTTTATTTTTGATTTCATGCTTAGTTTTAGTTAGTTTTGATTAGTTTCAGTATTAGTTTTAGTATTTTCATACTTACAGTAATCAGGTGCAAGATTCAAGGCGCAAAAGTGACTATTGTGTAATAAAAACTTGACAAAGATACCGTTTAAAGAAATATATGC
>VUQK01044074.1:33640-47440 GCA_015106715.1 Bujurquina vittata
TACTTCCCACTGCTGGAAAGCTGAGCTCTTTCACTGTCTTTTACATTTCTTTTTATTCATTTGCTGAGTGAATGTGTGTCCACGTGTCTACAGACATGTGGACACACACGTGCCCACCAGTGTCCATTCAGACAGCCTTTATGTTGCCTCTTCTTACTAACCATCCATGCTCTTGTATGCACATCTTATTTCCAGCATGCTGGGACCCCTCTGCAGTTGCTGCCCCCCCCCCCCTTCCCCTCCCTCTCTGCCTATTCTTTACCAAGGGCCCATCCCTGCCCACCTATTTGTGACGTTCGCATCCAATGAGGGGTGAGTGCATGGTGGACAAGCACCAATGAGGCAACTTTTTCATCTCTATAAAACTTTTCAGGACAGTTTGCAGGGTTGCACTTTCTGTCAGTCCAGGGCTCTGAGAGGAGAGCAACAGCTCAGAGCGAGCGAGAGAGAGAGAGAGAGAGAGAGGGGCAGAGAGAGAGCAAGTGTGAACCAAAGGGGGTTGCCAGTTTTTAATCCCAATCCCACACTTCAAGAAAGTGGTGGGTGAACACAGATTTATTGCTTTTAAGTTTCAGTACCTGGCCAGCTGTAATTTTTTTTCTATCCCTTTTGTCCTGAAGCCTCTCCGTTTGAGTGAGGATGGAGAACGCACACACCAAAGAGTCTGCAGACGTTCTGTCCTACTTTGGCGTCACTGAAGACACCGGCCTGTCGCCTGAGCAGGTTAAGAAGAGCCTGGAAAAGTATGGCTACAATGGTGAGGGAGAGAAAGAGGTGGATGGATGGATGCATGGATGACTAGAAGGAACACTTGGATGGAGCCTTGGAGAGTGGAAAGAAAGAGTAGCAATGAATGATGGGGCGGTCCAGGAGAAGGAGCACATGCATAAGATTTAGCTCGGATGAGACATGGCAGACATACAAGGGGTACCTTGGAGTTTAACAAGATAAAATGGCAGGAACAGAGACCCTGAGGGAGGGGGAAGGTGAAGGAGGACAAGAGGCGGCAGTGTCGGTTTCAAAGCTGTGTGTGACTTTGTGATGCTGGTCTAATTAAGGGAAACTATCCGACTGACACAAAGCAGGAGTTATGTTTGTTGAACAGGTGCATCAGGGTGTCAAGTTTCTGACAACTGCTACTGGTTTTAGTTTAGATTGGAGGTAATTTATTTGTATTTTAAAACTCAGGCACGAGAGCCCCTTCTTGACTCAAGGTCAACATATTTGCATTTGTCTCAGCAGATGGAGCTTGCTCAGTTTGTTCAGTCTCAATGCGCTTTGTGAAGAAAGCACCGGAGGCCCCTTTTTTTCCCACAAACAACACTGGCTTCTCACAGCAGGCAAAGCATGGGCATGAATACAATTGTATGGAGATAAATGCTTGGCTGTAGCATCTTATTGGAAAAAGAGCCATCATGAATATTCCCACCTCTGCTTCACATGTACTCAGCAGAAAATCCAGATTTCAGTAAAGTGAAGAGAAAGAATGGTTTTGAATATGCTTTTTGAAATGCTGTCTTATTGTTGCATTAAATCAGGCAGGGGGGGCTCCATTTGGTGAGGAGAGTGTGAATTCTGCAATATATATGTGTGTCCTTTATTCTGATGGTTTTAGGGTCAAATCTGTTGATCTGGCTGCATTTTCACTCTGCAAATATCAGAACAAATGTTGTAAACGGTGTAATTATTAATGATCTCTGTCTCTCACTATTAACAGAGCTGCCAGCAGAGGAAGGTGAGACAAACCAAAACCTTCAAAACCTACATGACTCATTTAACATCTGTCTACAACTGTTCCCATCACTTCCTGTCATGACTGGTTTCATGTATTTAACACTTGTTGATGGCTCCAGTATGGCAATAATGTGTCTACACCTCACGCTACCCAAGAAATGAGTTGTTAGTAGCCCAAAGACAAGCACAGAGTGGTGGGAGAATACTGAAAAATAACAAAGCTAATCATCATTCATCAAATATGTGTTTCTGCCTCAGTCACAGTCACTGCTTCTCTGTTTAATCCTGCATGTTCATCAGGCTTGCATGTATAATCACAGGAATTCTCAACACTGTACTGACAGAATAACATGTTCAAATTTATCTATTTATCTACATCTTTTTATCAGGTAAGAGTATCTGGGAGTTGGTGGTGGAGCAGTTTGAGGACCTGTTGGTCAGAATCCTGCTGCTGGCAGCCTGCATCTCTTTTGTAAGTTTCATGATGCAAAAACATCTGCTTCTGTAACATTCATGAAGTTGTTCACACTGAAATACTCCTGGTGCAACGCACAAAGCCTGCAGGCGTTCAGAAACCATTCATCCAAGCAGAACATAACATGATGTTTTAAGTGGAGAAAAATTAACCAACACAATATGATGAAAAAGAAGGATAAGCGGATTGTTTCTCAGCAGTACATGTAAAAGTTGCAGTGCCCAGTGGCCTCGCCGTGGAAGAGGAAGAGTATCTGTTCTTGAACTCTGCTGGCTTTGAGGACACGTTTCCTCTAAACTGTGAGCAACAGTGGTGGCAGCAGTCTTTGAGGTACATTTCTGCCCATTTGCTGGGGCTGAATGTTACCTCTGGATGGTCACAGTGTTTTGTGGCTGAAGCAAACCACACTCGTGTGGCTGTTTGTTAGACTCTACCTCTAATTTTAACTTGAGAATATGTGGCAGCTGACGTAAAACCCCTGTTTTGCGGCCTTTCGTGTCTCAAGTTTATGTTACAATACATGAACCTCGTCCTTGCTTAAATAGGGGCTCATCTCGGATCTGAGCTGATTCTTTGCCAAACACAGACACACACAGAGACAGACACGCACACACCTCAGCTGACAAAACACCATGTACATCATCAAGTTATTAGATTACCTTTAGTGCCACTCTCACTGACACAAGGAATCCCTCTCCCTCTCCATCCTGCCCTCCCTGTTGCTCTCTCTAAAACAATTTTACGAAGGCGACTGGGTTGTTCGCATTGTTTAATCTTCGATCTCTGCCCTCAGGCCTCCCGGTACAGCTGTCACTATGGCCTTAGAAGGCCTGATGGCTGCGTGTGAAATAGAGAGAGAACAAGAGAAAGACAGAAAGAGAGTGGCAGTGCATGTGCATGGCAGGAGCTTTATTTTAAGAAAGTCTCAAGCCAGGACGAGAAACTGTATCCTTGGACAAAGGTCAGGGATGGAAGGAACGAGGGATGGCTTGCAGCAGCAGGAGAGAGTGAGAGACAGAGAAGAGGGCAGGGGGGCTGGGGATTGGGTTGCACAATGGCATTGTTTGATACAATGACAAATGAGAGCAATAGATTCAGAGTCATATATGGTTTCTAAAAGAGAGAACAGTAAATACTGCAAATACATGGTCATCCTATTCATACACACAGGAATGTTCAACTACTGCAAGGTGCTGACAGGCTCTGACGCTCAGTCTGGAGATCGATTGTGTCTTTGAAGAGAAGCACGGTGAAGACAGACGGGAGAGAGCAGGCAATCAAGCTTTTTTTTTTCAAAGGGTGAGAAAAGATGCGAGATGAAAAGATCGCGATGCTGGGCTAAAAGCTGAATGCTACAAGAGAAGGATAGGAGGTCTTTATTTTTTTTCTCTCCGGTTAGGTCCGTGCTCCGCTGGCCTGCAACTAATCTGTGTCAATGTCAACACAAGGCCTTTCCGAAAACACACCAGCATCAGTAACGTGTAGCTCCCGCTCACAGGCCCGCACATTTGTGCGACCATAGGTTTAGAAAAGAGTCACATGTGCAGGATTTCACACATAGAATAATGTACAGTGACAAAGAGAATGTCATTTGATCCAGGAGCAGTGCAGAAATAGCTCCGAGACGTGACAATTGTATGTCTATGTTTTATGCTACTCGGCAGTAAAAGATAATACTTTCACCCAGAGCAACAGGTGCACAACAAATGTAAAGTGCATCACAGGCTTAGCAGTGGTAACAATGTATATTTCAGCATGATAAAACGGCACCACTGCATTGTTTGTTTTCCTGATTGGATGTATTTTGTTGCAGAAGATAGTGAAAACTCTCCCACAGGTCCCACAACCTGTGACATCTGAAATCATTATTTATGTTATTTGTTTCCATCAAACAGAAAAAAATCCGCAAACATTTACTCATTCACCCCTGATTACCTGTACATTTAACTGATTTTGCAGCCATTACATAGCTTCACTGCTGTATGTGTTTTTCTTCCTGTGAACTGTAGTGTTACTTCGGAGGGAAAAAAATCTGAATTTAAGAGGTTACAGTTTGGGATTTGTAACTTCCAGGCAAAATCAATTAGTTGATGGCAAAAATGCAACAAAATTGAAAATAGATTTAACTAATTTATGAAGTACACATGCTAAATATTTGCTGACTTTAGTGTCTCGTCAACAGTCTTGACGCAAACATTTTAACCAACATAAAGCAAATGTGAACTCCTTCAAATCTGGACTCTAAAATGCACCCTCTCTCTCTCTGTGTGTCCGTCCCAGGTGCTAGCTTGGTTTGAGGAAGGTGAAGAAACTGTTACTGCCTTTGTCGAGCCCTTCGTCATCCTCCTCATCCTCATCGCAAATGCTGTTGTTGGAGTATGGCAGGTCAGTGAGCACACGCACACACACACACACACACACACACACAATCACAAGGCCACTCACCTAATCCTGAATGCTGTCTTTTACACACACACCTAAATAGACTCTTATACTTAGAAACAGTCGTGCCCAATAAATCACGCACATCAGCAGCTTGCTCGGGCCTTGTGTCCTTTACAGAGAGCACACACTCCTTCCAGGGGAGTGGCTTAGATCTCAAAGATCAAGCAAAGCCAGAACAAGAGGCATGACGTAAACAGGGGGTGAAAAGGTGAAAGGTTAAGCCAACAGAGCATGTGGAGGGAGGCTGACGGGCTGGGACGCATCCTGCCTTGAAGGTTTAAACTGCTTCGCTACAATCCACACTTTGCAATGCTCAGTAAAAATACAGAGGGACGATCGCGTTACCATAGGCCTGCGTTTTGTGCGTGTGTGGTTGAGAGGTTCATATCAACTCTGCGGCAGTCATTTGGAAACTATGCACAAGGATTCACACATGGGGGATGTGGAGGAGAATAGAGAGAGGGAGGGCAGCTGGCATAAGTTGGGCTTTACACTTTGAGGCGGTCGAGAGCAGCCTTGGAAGAAACTGCAGACTGAAAAGAACATTAACCTGTCTGACTCCTGTGCCGCCTGCTTTTACTGGCAGATAATGCAGCATGATGAACAAGAAATGACTGCAACCTTTTAAAATGGAATTAAACCTGCTAAACATCAGCTAAACCTACCAAATTATGGTTTCACAATCTCTCCATCTGCTTTATGATAAGATGTATTTTAACATACAGGAGTCCCCACTGTGCAAAAGTCTCGAATCACCCCTAATTTCTTTATATTCTGCTGCCAAGCAGCCAGATTTTTTTTTTTTTTTGAGGGTCTGTCTAAGTTTTTCTTTGGACACTGGCTGCTTTTTCACTAATTTTCAGTCCAGTCCTTGTACCTGAACTTTTATTTTATTTTTTAAGCCCCCTAACACTGACCGACCAGAGTTGTGTCTACACATAACAGGCAACTTAGCCAAGAACCAATTTTATATTGTGTCTTTAGGCACTTTGTTCTTAGCAGCCTTTCACAGAGACAAATCATTTGCAATTTCTTTAAACAGATTTATGGGGAAAAAAAAGCTACTAACCAAAAACCTGGTGTGCAGTGTGTCCTTCCAAATGTTTGAGGTCAGGCCTGAAAACGTATTTACAACAGATGGACAGTAGCCATTTTAAAGAAGGGGAAACACGGGGAAAAGGCTATGGTTTGCCAAATTACACAAGAACTGAATTCGTCACTCCAAAAGTGTCTTGTGGAGTGATGAACTCAAATGTGACAATTTTGGTTTAAATTGCAATCAATATATACAGACGATGTGAGGAGAGAGGAACAACAGTGAGTGTCTACAGTCATTTGTGAAACATGGTGGACGCTCTGTTTGGAGCTGCATTTCAGCCAATGGTGTCGGAGATTTTGTCAAAATTGATGAAATTATGAACACAGAAAAGCACAGTCAGATTTTGATCCGCCATGTAATATCTTCTAGAAACCATCTGATTGGCAACAGCTTCATTCTTCAGCATTACAACGATCCTAAACACACTACCAGTGTAGTAAAAGCATACCTGGATAGACACATACACAATATAACACTATCAGACTGGCCTCCCAGAGTCCAGAATTCAACATTACTGAAGCAGTGTGGGAACATCCTGACAGAGAACAGAACAAAAGGCAGCCAACATCCAAAGAGAAGTTTTGAATGTCCTTCAAGAAGCCTGGAGAACTATTCCTGAAGACTACTTAAAGAAACGACAAGGAAGCTGGCTCAGAGAGTTCAGGCTGTGATGAAGAATAAAGGTGGTCAAACTAAATTTTGACTTTCAAGCTTGTCAGAATTGTACAAACTCTGTTTTTACCTGACATCTCCATGTATGTATGTAAAATTTTAAATAAGTTGCTGCAGCTATTTCTCATTTTCCCAGAAAAATTTAAAGAAATGGGGTTTGACTTAAGACTTTTGCACAGTACTGTACATTGTATTCTGAGATCTGATAAGGTAGACTCTGGGGTTTAAAAGATGAATAATAAGTTTGGAGGAACAAAAAAAAAACATGTCTGAGACTATACTTTTATTTATATTTGATAAAACTGTGAATCTGGTTAAATAGTGTATACTTTTTATTCACCCAATCACACATCTCTAAATTATGTGTTACACTGTTGACAGGTTTCATGCAAAAGAAAGCACTGACACACTTTGCTGTACAACCAGGCGGGTTGGCAAGGAACCAAAATGATTATAAGTTTGATTTGTGTGCATTTTTGAAACAGGAGCGCAATGCAGAGAGTGCCATCGAGGCCCTGAAGGAGTATGAGCCTGAAATGGGGAAGGTTTACAGGGCAGACAGGAAGAGTGTGCAGAGAATCAAGGCCAGGGAGATCGTTCCTGGTGACGTAGTGGAGATCTCTGGTAAGATTTACCTGCCGCGTTTATTTTAAGCCACTGAAAACCCATAAATGTTTTCAAAATTAGGCTGACAAATGTCACAGCTTTAATTTGATTTACTTTCAAGTATTATTTTTTTTGTATTTTGAGCAGTTAAAACATTAAACATCACCGCAGCTACTAATAGCATCACATGCAAGTGTGTGAATACATGAGTACAACTGTCCTTCTAAATCAACAGGGTCCCTTTTAAGGCAGTGACAGAGAAAAAGGAGTGGGGGGGTGAAGGAATAAGCTTGAGTATGAGCGCTCACTCCTCTGTCTCTCCCCTCTGTTTGTTGTACACCTGTTCTTTTCATTTCATGATCTCCCCAAGGTCTCCCTCTCCCGCCGACTCTTGCTGTGGTATCGGTTTTCAATAACAACATTATCCATCCAGAGTGCTAAAACCAGTCACCCCCCCCCCCACCCCAACCCCATCCAGCTGTAACACTGCAGTCAGACTGTCACAAAGTTGTAATGCTACCCAGTGAATAAAACACTAAAGAATCAAATGTTAATGAAGGGCCCATTTTTGTGTTTGTGTTCGGTTCTGTGAACACTAGTTGGTGACAAAGTGCCAGCTGACATCAGGATCATCTCCATTAAATCTACAACCCTGCGTGTGGACCAGTCCATTCTTACTGGTACGTGTTGTTTTAAAAGACCAAAAATAAAAAGTGTTTTTATGATTTTTGTCACCTTTCCTGACCACTCTATCCAACACTCGTGTCTGCAGGTGAGTCCGTCAGCGTGATCAAGCACACAGATCCTGTCCCGGACCCCCGAGCCGTCAACCAGGACAAGAAGAACATGTTGTTCTCTGTGAGTCCTTTTCCTGCTTTCTGCTCTCCTTTACTTTTCCATTTCCATCAGACTTCTCAAAACCCACCTGCTGCTTTGATTTAGCTTCCAAATGGATGTCAATATTCCACCAAATAACCATTGCAGCAGACATTTCACATGTCCTTGTTGAAAAACTACTGGTGTAACTAATAATGATGAGACATTTTTGATGTTAACTGTCAGTCCGCTGATATCCTGCACTGTTGTGTCTAAAGGTATTAAGCAATTAAGTCTTACTTCATGGTGAAATTAATCTAACATGTCAAAATAGTAAAAGAGTGCGTGTAATTAAAATTAATGGCTGCTTAATTTATTTCATATTACCTTCATCTGCAGGAGTCTTGGTACTGTGCCTGTATTAAAAACTGCCCCATAGTTAATGTTAGTAGAAACACAGTGATGGAAAATTATACTGTAGTACTTCACTCTCATAAATGAAAGATAAAAATCTGTTTTAGATTTTCTGGTTGCAAAGGTGTGCTTTAATTGTATTGTTTGAGTTGTTATCTATCATCTATTCCCTGACACTGTTCATGTCTATAAGCAAACTACAAGAGACCACAGCAATCTGCTCACAACCACAGCAATCATGTGCAGCCAAGTATTTATTCTTATATTAAGTTGGATGTTAGTTTTGCCCATTGAAACACAACAAAAACCTTTAAAATGAATCTAGTTACCAGGAAAGATGGCTTTAGTACAGTTGAACCCAGATTAAGCGAGGGTTGAATGTGAATGAGAAACAAAGGACGCAGCCTGCTTTATCATCCATTTTCCTGTAAATACGACTGTATTTTTCAATGTAAGCATCATGCTGTCTTAGACTAGACAGGAAACCCACAGATTAAACCCATAAATTCAACAAGAAAATGTTTGCAGATGTCATAAATCGAGTGAGCAGCAGAGTCCTTTTCTCACAGACTTCGACACAATTTAACTTATTTTTGCAACCTAAGGAGTTTGGCCTGATGATAGTGGTGGAGGAAATAAAAGCCAAGGCACGACCATCCAATAGTTTTCATCACCACACTCATTAGGTTTAATCCTTTGGCCATCACTTATCACTTAGTCTATTGGCTGGCTGATCATTAGGTATTTCGCTGTCTGTTCAGGGCACCAACATTGCTGCCGGTAAAGCCACTGGCATTGCTGTTGCAACTGGTGTCTCCACTGAGATTGGTAAGATTCGTGACCAGATGGCTGCCACCGAGCAGGAGAAGACCCCTCTGCAGCAGAAACTGGACGAGTTTGGAGAGCAGCTCTCAAAGGTGGGTGAGATAGACAGCCTTTCAGAGATTGTTTTGCCTGCATTGGTTTAATTTCTTCATGTCATAAATGTTTTAATATTGCTGCCTGTCCTCCAGGTCATCTCCCTCATTTGTGTGGCCGTGTGGATAATCAACATTGGTCATTTCAATGACCCCGTCCATGGAGGCTCCTGGATCCGTGGTGCAATCTATTATTTCAAGATTGCTGTGGCTTTGGCTGTGGCTGCTATTCCTGAAGGTAAGCCCCTGGTATTAACTTCTATTTGACTGCTCAACCATATCAAATATTCAAGTTGTGAACCTCAACTGTGATGCCGCTTCCAGTCTATTCAAAAAAAAATTTACCATACAGCCCCACAATAAGAAGGGGTAAAGGGATAAATAAGCTCATTTTATTCATTTTCTTACCACTGAATGGATTTTGTGACAGTATTTGCTAGAATGAGAACTTCTTCAGATGTACTGAGTCTACCTTCTCCTTTCTTCTGGTGTACTCCTAAAGAAGCATCTTCAGCCAGAACTTCTCAACTTGTAGAAGCAGCAGTTTGTCAGAAACAGGGAGTTTCTGACAAACAAAACTTTAGAGTTTGATTTAAATGTTCAGTTTTCAGCTGATTCTTCTACTTGTGTGCTGAGCTAGTGTCAGCTTGGCACAGATTTCCATATCTAGAGGAGCAGCCAATCAAAAGAAGTCCAATTTTAGGGAGGAATATGGCTTTTTTATATATAGAAGAGAAACCGGGAGGCTGCAAAGGGTGGCTATAATATAAAAGTGTACTTTACATGCAAAGCTTTTCTAGAAGAAAACAAGAATCAAACTTAGATGGAAATCACCAAAGTAGGGACCCTTTAAGGTCCAATGCATTGTTCAGTGTAGGGGTTTTGCAGCCACTTATTTGTAAATTGGAATTTCTTGGAATTAGGCTGGTTCTTGCCACTCTCTATCCAGTAGACACTGCAGGAGGCTTCGGATCTAACCACACATGCCACACAAGGCATTGTGCACCTCTCAGCTGGAAAAAGAAGACGCTCTTCCTTCTGAGTTGGTGGGAGAGGCTGTGCTGATCTGGTCGAGTAGTCATTGTTAAGGACTAGAATATAACTGGCAGAAACAGGTGTATGCCCCCGAAAGCAGCTGAAGAGCAGTACAGCTCTAATTTGCACACTAAAGTTTTAGACCTTTTATTACACTGAAAGTAACAAGATGAGATGAAACCCTGTCCAGACAATAGCTGCTTTTTCAGAAAAAGAGATATTCTGTTTTTAGTAAAACCTTTGAACTTCCATATATCATCTCCTTTGTCTCATGCCTGATTACATTTTGTTAGGCAAGAGCTCCCTGATTTTTAAGGTCTCACCATCCCTCTGCTGTCAGTAGTAAACAGTGCCAAAGTTAACTGGAGAACCTGATGATGCCAAAAGGACAACATCATCTGTACACACAGATGCCACGATAATGTCACTAAACTGGACCATTTCCAGACCTTGACCACAGCATTGTTTTTGCCAAGAATGTGAACGCAGATCACCCTCCGTGCACAGGAGTGCTGAATGACTCGCACCAGCCCTTCCCACAGGAATAGCTTTGGAGAGCACAGAAGTCTGGATGCGATCCAGCCGATGTGTTAAGGGCGGTGCAGGGACCCCCGCTGTTGTCAACCTGCCAAGTGGCAGAGTCCCCTGAAGTCCAGCTGTTTTTAAACAAACATGTTGGACCATTTGTTCTTAACTCTGAGTTTCCTCAAGTTTTGTCCAGCATTCAACCCGTTCTTGTTTCAAAGCAGTTTGATTTGTTTACTACCTATCCAATAAAGTTCTCCCGCTGCCCATCGCAGGTCTGCCTGCTGTCATCACCACTTGCCTTGCGTTGGGAACACGTCGCATGGCCAAGAAGAACGCCATCGTCAGAAGCCTGCCCTCTGTGGAGACCCTGGGCTGCACCTCAGTCATCTGCTCCGATAAGACTGGCACTCTCACCACCAACCAGATGTGTGTAACTAAGGTGGGTTTACACAAATAAACCTGCACACATTTTTATTCAAAAAGTGTGCTAAAATAAAATCCCAAACTCTTATTTTTCGTGTTTACATGCAGATGTTTGTCATTGATAAAGTTGAAAGCGACAGCGTTTCCCTCTGTCAGTTTGACATTTCGGGTTCAAAGTACACCCCTGAGGGAGAAGTGTAAGTTACAGATCAATACATGACTACTGTGACCGATCCGTAACACTGTAAACAAGACTAACGATTTTTGTCTCTTGACCAGAACAAAGAAAGGTGTGTCTGTGAAGTGCGGACAGTACGATGGACTGGTTGAGCTGGCAACCATTTGTGCTCTGTGCAATGACTCTTCTCTGGACTACAATGAGGTCTGTCGAGCAGTCAGGGTTTTTTTATGTGCGTAACATTTATGTTTCCATGTAACAACCTGTGGACAAAAAAAATGCTTTGTCTCCTTGATTCAGTCCAAGGGTATTTATGAGAAGGTGGGTGAGGCCACTGAGACGGCCCTGTGCTGTTTGGTGGAGAAGATGAATGTGTTCAACACTGAAGTACGCGGCCTGTCCAAGGTGGAAAGGGCAAACACTTGCTGTTCGGTCAGTCTGTCACATATCTGCTACAGCATATAGCAGGTTATTCTATATACAAACACCTCAGTAACCTAACTGACATTTGCCTCAGGACAAAAAGCACTTTCTTCACTTTCTGACAGGTTATCAAGCAGCTGATGAGAAAGGAGTTTACCCTGGAGTTCTCCAGAGACAGGAAGTCAATGTCGGTCTACTGCTGTCCTGCCAAATCAGCCAAAGCACCTGTGGGAAACAAGATGTTTGTCAAAGTGAGTGTGTAACATGAGCCAGAGACAAAAATTGAATTTTCAAGACAACTTTGAAAAAGTTGTTTCTAAAAAGGCTCCAAAAGAGACAACATGATGCATGAGAAACACAAACAGCTGATTCCTTCCTGTCATCAGGGTGCTCCAGAGGGAGTGATCGACCGTTGTACTTACATTCGTGTGGGCACTAACCGTGTACCGCTGACCGGCCCAGTGAAAGACCACATCATGTCAGTCATTAAGGAGTGGGGCACTGGGCGCGACACCCTCCGCTGTTTGGCCCTGGCTACATGTGACACACCTCTGAGGAAGGAGGAGATGAACCTGGAGGACTCCACCAAGTTTGCAGACTATGAGGTGGGAGAATGAAAACAGAAACATTAAATCACTATAGCCGTAACTTGTACAAACACATGGTTTCACCTTCATGGGAGACCCTAGCATTTCATTTCTTGCTTAGACGTAGCTCAGAGGGCACCAAACATTTCTTTCTAATTCCCAGACGGACCTGACATTTGTGGGCTGTGTTGGCATGCTTGATCCTCCACGTAAGGAAGTCATGAGCTCCATTGAGCTTTGCAAGGCCGCCGGGATCCGTGTCATCATGATCACTGGTCAGTATATACACAGATTTAAAACAGCAGTCTAATTTTAAAAGAACTGAAGCAAAGATCGACCCTCTCTACAACTCCCACCCCCTACCCTACTACTCCAGGTGACAACAAAGGCACAGCTGTGGCCATCTGCCGTCGCATTGGCATCTTCGGTGAGGATGAGGATGTCACAGGCAAGGCATTCACCGGTCGTGAGTTTGATGACCTCTCTCCATATGACCAGAAGAACGCAGTTCAGAAGGCTTGCTGCTTCGCCAGAGTTGAACCAGCCCACAAGTCTAAGATTGTTGAGTTCCTGCAGGGTTTTGATGAGATTACAGCCATGGTGAGGAGAAAAAAAAGAACTTTTGATGAGTTTATTTTTGTCGGGCTTGACGTGACAAGTCTGTTCATTCTAACACACTTCTCTACCTTTCACCAAGACGGGTGATGGAGTGAACGATGCCCCTGCCTTAAAGAAGGCGGAGATTGGCATCGCCATGGGCTCTGGCACTGCCGTTGCCAAGTCTGCCTCTGAGATGGTCCTGGCTGATGACAACTTCTCTTCTATCGTGTCTGCTGTTGAGGAGGGCAGAGCCATTTACAACAACATGAAGCAGTTCATCCGCTACCTCATCTCCTCGAATGTAGGCGAGGTCGTCTGGTGAGGAATTTATAATTCACTTAACTGACACTTCAGGGCCACATATGTTCTTGTCTTATGATTCCATAAGAAAGAACTGAAATCCAAGAAAAGAATTAAACCCTCCCTTTTCACCTCTTCAGTATCTTCCTGACTGCTGCCCTCGGTCTGCCTGAGGCTCTGATCCCCGTCCAGCTTCTTTGGGTCAACCTTGTGACTGACGGTCTGCCTGCCACTGCACTGGGCTTCAACCCGCCTGACTTGGACATCATGGGCAAACCCCCCCGCTCCCCCAAAGAGCCCCTCATTTCTGGCTGGCTCTTCTTCAGATATCTGGCCATTGGAGGTAAATACTGATACTGCAGACAAATCTGCAGTCCTTTGTGTCATAGCAGTTTCCTTTAGCAGAGTGTTACAAGTATTCATCACGTCATGTTAATTATAATGATAGCATACCATACAAATTTCCAGGTTATGTGCTTAAAAACATATTACTTTAACAATATCATAAAAAAAAAAAAAAAAAAAAAAAAAAACCATAAAAAAAAACC
>VUQK01044074.1:53511-65542 GCA_015106715.1 Bujurquina vittata
CTTCGCGCATGGATGCACATGAGGCTGTCACCAGAGCTCGCCAACTTGGTTTGTCCAAAGCACACTTCGCCAGCTGGCCCCAGGTCCACCCCTGCTCCTTCATCTCTTGTCCTCCTCCAAGTCTTTTTTGGAGGAGGACAAGAGATGAAGGAGCAGGGGTGGACCTGGGGCCAGCTGGCGAAGTGTGCTTTGGACAAACCAAGTTTGCGAGCTCTGGTGACAGCCTCATGTGCATCCATGCGCGAAGAGGATTAGTTAGTTTAGTTAGTTAACAAGTCACTCTAACAAGTCTGCTCTTTGTTGAGCCTTTTATGGCCTCCCTGTAAAGAAGTGTTGATGTTTTAGCTTCAATTTCAAAAACAGCAAATGCATCAAATCCTATTTTATATCCAAACCTACAATATTGTGTGCAATTACACTGTGTAACAAACTGACGCCAAAGGTTAAGAAACTTTATCACATTATTTAATCATGAACCTCATGGTTAAAGAAAATCTGATAACCTACCGTTAATTTTTAATGTGCAATCCCACAAAATAAAATTGCTCAATGTTACACATTAATATTTCTTTACTGATTTTAACCTTCTAATCATAAAATCCAGAACAATAGATCTAAATGCTAATATGGTTTTAGTGAGGACAGGAATGGTAATGCTAAGTAAATTTATATGTTTATATATAATAAAATCACATTTTAATACAGTTAATTCAGTGGAGTTTCAATTTTGCATTATTATTAATTATTGCACCGCGATCCACTGCCAAGAGAGGTCCTTTCTCACAAAGATGCAAAAATATTGACACTTGCATATTAATAACTGATAGTGTTGGACCCTTGAGTGTTTTGCTGGAGTCATGTCAGATATACAAACACAGCATTTTTACAAATGTCTTTGTACAGGAATCAATGTGTTACTAGACACAAAAACAAAAAAACAAATGAGAGTATGAGAAAAAGTTGCTTTGGTCATCAAGCACCACTTTCCTTCACGGACACCAATCCATCCTCTGTGAGATATAATGTTTCACTTTAGGAGTACTTCCAGTGTTGCAACATGGGTGCTAGCAGCATCAGCTGTGATTGCTCCAGTTGTCACTCGACCGGAGCTTCTGTGTTTCATGTGGCCGTGGTTTGCTGACCTTTCTGGGTCGCTCTTAGGATGTTTAATCTCTTTGGTTCCAATACAGTTTTCAACATCTCAGGAGGTATATGCAGATGAGGAGCTATCTTCACTGGGTCTCTCTCCCAGGATTTCCTTGACTTGCTCCAGACTCTCTGCCTGCCGAATTAACTCCAGCTTCACCTTAGAGTGGTGGCAGTAAAAAAAACCAACACATTAGTGAGTCATTGATGCGCAGCATCCTGATACAAATGTTAAGTTTTCCTCATATCCTACCACTGGTTGTTTCTCACCTGCAGCGACTGGGAGAGCTCAACAAAGTCCCTCTGCACGGCCTGGCTGGTGTCAACCTGAGAGCGCAGGCTGATAACTTGGCTGCGCAGTTCCAGACACTGCTGGTTCAGGACTGCCTGACAACCACAAAAATAATATTCACATGAAATCCCTGTGTGATTTTCATATTTCTGACCTGTAGATAGCTTGAAAATGGCATAGCTCCTCATGGTGATGCTAAAAATGGATGAGGGTAAAGTGAACAGAAGTTGCATTGTTTACAAAATTACACACACCCATACACCCATACATACTGGGCTAATCAAAATAAATGCTCAACCATCAACAGAAGACCAAGGTTTAAAGAGCTAAAAAGCAGCCTGTAATTACTTTATCATTGCTGAGAATATTGTTGGTGCTTTGTACATGAGAGAGTGCCACCCGCAGGGCTTCCAGTTCATTGCGACAGGCCAGCAGCTCATCCTGCAACTGCTCCCTCTGAGCCTGGATCTTCTCTGTCTCAGTCTTGAGGCTGGAAAACTGCACTGCACACAAAAATCATAAACAGGATCTCCATCAAATTTATGCAAGACAAGGCTGATCACCGCACTGGTCAGACATATGTTTCATTGCAATAAATCCCTTCCAATATCCACCACAAGACCTATCAATCTAATCTCAAACTATGAGCTGGTCACTCACCCTCTAAAACATCTGGTGACAGCAGATCCAAGGGGGAGGACGTGGAGAGCAAAAGGGGAAGAAAAGAAATGGCGTTAAGTTGAAGAAAGTCAACACAGCAGATTCCACATGTGGTAAAAAGATCCACAGACCGTTCTCCTCTGTCCGTGTGTCCAGCTGTTCCCTCAGGTTGACTATCTCAATACGAAGGCGCTCCTCACAGTGCGCCCCCTGCAGGTTACAGTTTAAAAAATAAATTCACACTGATGACCAAATACAATCTGACCACCTCCTCTGCTTATTACTCATTAAACAAATGCAGTGATTACTTAGGGAAACTTAAACTTCTCTCCACAGTCTTAAAATGCCAGAAGTGAAAGTGAGAGGCTTAAATTACTGCAAATAAGAAAAAACACCACTTAAGAAAGAGGAACTCTAAACAGACAAGCTTCTCAAGAGTTTCTGTTCCCTTTTCAATGATGCTTAAAATGTCAAATGTCCTAAAAATATGCCACTCACTCTGCTACACTTCATGTAAAAATAATGGTTTCCTTGCTGCAGCATTTGTGGGTGAAGCGAGGAAAACTCTCAAACCGTACATGTAGTGTTGCTGAGAATGATGAGCTGCTGTCTGGTACATCCTCCTCAACTTCTTCTCCTTTCAATTTGGAAAGTTCATTGCACATCTTCCTCTGAGAAAGGGACAACTCCGCCTGGAGAAAAAAAACAAAAACACAAAAAGCAACGTTTGAACTCCTCATCCTACCAAAGATACATCCTAATAACATTCACACGCTCTTTATGGGTAATAATACAAACTGCCATGGAGTTTGGAGACTACTGTTAGCTTTATCAAGATGTGCTGGACGAATGAGTCCTTGTGCACTTGTTGTTCAGGGAAATAAGTTCATTTCTGTTTATATATAAATGTGTAGCTTAGTATGTAACCTAGGAGAAATACTGGAAACAGAGGGAAAGTCCTCACCTGGGTCTGTTACAAGGTGACCAAGCTAAGCTAATAGCAAATCTACAGCGCAGTATTGTTGTTTTAGTCCGCTTGAGTTATACGTGTGTATAATTCACCAATCACACATCACGTTGCTCACCAGCCGGGTCTGGACTGCATTCTGTGACTGGCTAAAAGATTTCTGCAAATCCTGGAGGAGAGTCTCTGAAGCCTGGACCTGAGACTGGAGCATCGATACCTAGGCACACACATATGCATACACTCATTAATGTGAGTATACATATATATGCACATATGCACACGCCCAGAGCTGGTTTCTGCACCTGCTTGTGTGTTTGGTTGCTCTGGGTATCCAGTTCTCTCTCCAGCTCCTCCTTCTCAGCCTGCAGGCGACTCACTTCCCCTCGCAGCTCGGACAACTGACCAAAAATACACAATTCAAAGTTGTAATACCGCAGGGACTGTCTCAAAGCTGCTTGACAATAAAACTGCTCACACAGGAGTTGTTATACAGTGTTTTAGTGGTACTTTTGAGAAGCAGTACAAGTACATGTAGTAGAAAAAACCCCCAAAAGAATCAGATCAAACCGAAACCTGAGCATTAAGAGCATCCCAGTCACTGTGTGTGACCAGTCGGTGTCCAGCTGGCGGAAGGTAAATGGCTTCAGGTACCAAAGTGCCCGTGGACAGCAGCGAGTCGGTGTCGTCCTGAGCGTGGAGTTTTCTGGGCAGCGACGGCGTGTCCAAGGAGAAAGAGGACAATGAGGCTGAGTCACAGTTCCTTAGTGAAAAATATCCTTCTGTTGTAAGCGCAGCCCCTTCTCCCTCTGCCGCTGCCTCCAGCTCTGGTGAATGGCTGTGTGCTGATGGCGCCGATTCGTCCCCAGTCGAGCTGTTGACGATCGATGCGGCTTCTGCATCCACTCTTCCCTTCCTTCCACTCAACTAACAGGTAGAAAAATCAAATGATGGGAGCCCAAAGTACGCAAAGAAAAAGTAACACAGGTGCACTAGTACTAACCATGTTCGGTCCACCGGCTTTCTTCCACTCCACAGGCTGAGACTGCAGAACAGCTATCCTGGCCTCATACTGAGCTGCTGTCTCTGTAAACACAACAGACAGCCCATAATGATCCTCAGTGAGTTAAACTTACAGCTTTAGTGGTTGATTAAACTTTCACCTATAAGGATATTAGGATGATTACAAAATAGGTTTCCCATTACAATAAAAAAGAAAGAAAGAAATACACGGACGTGTGCTTGTTTTGTCTAAAATTTCTTAAAGCTAATGGCAACTTCCTGGAGCAAATTGTTGAATAATTATTAGTGCCAGAAATTACATGTGTTTCAAAATTGATGCAAAATTTTCATATGGGAAAAAAATGATGCCCAGCCTTAATATTTCAGAGGTTTGATTTCTTCTTCCTCAAGGAAAACAAACAAACAAAAAAAACCTGTCTAGCGATTCAACACAGAACAATGACTGACCTCTGAGAGCCTCCTGCAGTGACTGGATCTCTTGATCACATTGTTTTTGCAGTTCTGCCAGTTCCTCCTGTTTGCTCAGCTCACAGATCGTCGCCACGCCCTGCCAGTGTTCGACCTGTGCTCGGCACTCTACCAGCTGGTCCCACAGGCTCGACTCTGAAAATGATGAAAACATTTTTGTGCATTCCTTTAGAAAGTTTATGCTTTATAATTTATTAGACCACCACCCCAACTTAAGATTTATGCCACAGATGCCCTAAATTACCAATAGTGGCAATTTCAAAAAATCATATTTTATGTTTAAGTAATTGTTAATCCACCAGCATGTGCAGACTCTTTAATCAAAATATCTTTAATGCTAAAATGTAATTATTGTTATCTATGGATATAGATATATAGATTTGGGCGGGTTTTTTCCACACCTAGTTTTTAGTTTAGCTTTGGTTCTACAATAACCTCATTACGAACCAGCCGATGGACTATAAAATGTTATTATTTAAGTCAAAGGGTCAGAATAATCTACTTACATACTGATTCAGAGTGCATTTGAAATTAGAGAGTTACAGCATGAACACGGGGGAAGACATGTTTTAAAAAGCAGGTGGTAGAACAAATCATTTAAGAACAAATTTAAAGTAGTAAATTTGTGGGTGAGGTGTGATGAGGAATTAAGATTCCATAGTGCACAATGCAAATTTAAAAGTTTAAACATTTAAAAATAAGGTTGTAAACAAATCTAAAACTTTCCTCATGCAACATTTGTTTCATCTGCTGTTTATTTTTTAATTTATCAATTTGATTATTAATGTATTTATTTGTTTCTGGTGGAATCCAGTTACAAAAGCATTGCTATTTCAAATATACTAAAGCTAAAGTTTCAGTCTTCATCAATCGATAATTTGATGAACAATTTCTGTTCTTTCCCTTTTATCCAATTCTTTAATTTATTCTATAGCTATTTTTTATAAGTTTTAATTTCCAAAAAAATTTAATTTATGATATATCTTCTAAACAGCTATTAATAATTTTTAAAAATCGACTTTCAGGGCTGCATATGATGTGACTAAAATAACCTCCAGGAGGACAGGGCTGGGCGATATGGACCAAAAATAATATCACGATATATTTTAGCTGAATGGCTGTATTATATATTTTTTTCTTCCCAAAAGATATAAACAAAAAGGCACTTGAGTCACACAGGCACTTTTTTTTAAAAAATTCAGCTGTAGCTGTACATGAGAAATTGCTCAAAAATAAACAATTGGCATATTTAAATAATAATGTTTCTAATAAATTAATGCTTTTTTCCTCCATAACAAAACACTCAGAGCTCTGCTATTAAAATGTAAACAAAAAAGATACTGAGCAAAAACAGCAAAAGGCTGACTTATTCTTTATAAAACAGTCTGCAGTGAAGTAGACTTCACCAAAGTAATTCCTCCTGTGTACTCCTATACAGCCAGTACTCTGTGCAAATAACAAAACTTGTAAAAAGACTGAATGAACAAAATTCCTTCAGTCAGAAAGTTTCTCGCCAGCTCAGTAAATCCAAAGACATACGGGCCCACCTGCTCAATGAGGCGTCTGGCGGCTGCATCACAAACACATGAAAAAGACTCACTTCCGTTATTAAGGTCATGTAGTTAACTTACAGTCCAACCCAACAACCAGGTACTCTTGGTGGTCCGAGCGACACCAAAGCGTAAGAACGGACGCAGTACGAAGACGCAGCACACGGTGACAGTGGAGGATTTCAGGTTTCCAGAACTCTCTGACGTCACTGGGAAAACTAGCTACATTTGTCTCTAGTCGCTTTTTAGGGAAAAAAGCCTAGCAACAAAGTCACTAAGTTGGCAACACTGCGTGACCCACGTGAGCATTAGCCACTGCGTGGTGGGGTGATGTATCTATGCCATGAAATTAGTATATCATGATATAATTTATTTTTCCGGGCAAGATTTATTTACCGGTATTATCGTGAATGATATGATATGGCCCAGCCCTACAGGAAGGTTCAGTTGACACAGGGTTGGTTGGTGTTGTATTGTTGCTGCACAGAGCTGAAAAACAAGGTCTGCAAAAGGAAAGGAAACCTTATCTGTGACTCTGCCACAAAAGTCAATGCCCGAAGGAGGCAAAAAACCCTGATAAGCCAGAGTCATTTGGAAACAGCTGTTGCTGACAAATTATGTTCAAACTTATCTCTTTGGCCAAATGTCTGGAGAAAAAAAAGGAGCATTCAATGAAAAGAGCATCTTGGCAACAGTTCAGCATGGGGGGAAACACTACACAGGAATTCAAATCATTCAGTCAGGGAGCTGAAGAGTAAAGGACAGCTGGCTGTAATAACTGGATAGTGGAGAAATCTGACTGGCACATTAATGAAATTATGTTGTTTGATCCCAAAAATATCTCAAATGCAAGTACTCAATACCAGTATGTACATTTCTGTGTGCCATCATATTTTTTTATTGTGTAATTTTAGGAAATATGTATATTAACATCTGAAGAAAATAAGATAAATGGTTTAATTTTTTTTCCTGCAGGCTCTTCACATACAACAACAAAATATCTGATTTCACCTTGGGGTCATCTTGCAATAACATGGGCTTAAAATTAATTTGATATACGCCCTTAATTGCTAATGAAGCCTGAGAGCATTTCTAATTTAATCCAGAGCCACGCAGGACTGCTTGGATCACATAACTGATTAGTTTTAGTATCAATTCAATTTATTCTTTGCTTTTTTGATAAATTTTATTCTTAATGCAAAAATCCACCCCAAAGAGGTGTAATTGATGACTTATAATAACCTGTTTTGTTTTTTATTTCCCTAGTTATTGTTTATATATTTATTTTCCAATTTTGTATTTACATCAGTCTTCTACAAAGTTTGTATATATTTGAAACAAGGCAATGTTTATACCAAGAAAGATTGTACTGCTGATTCACTGTTGCGTCACAATAAAAATACTTGAAACAACGACTCTGTTGTCCTACCACTAATACTACCTACAGGTTGATTTGTAGTCTTACTCAAATGCTGCACTCAGAGATGAGCATACATTACTTTAAATTACATACTGCAAAATACTTCTCCACTTTATTTCCAAGGGCGGGAACATCCTCACTACTTCTGGCAGATTAAAATTTGCAATGCAAAACATAAAGTACACATGAGCCTGTGCACTACTGCTTAATTTATCAAACCAACTGAAAGGTATATTGACACTTTAATGTAATAATGTTTCAATAACAGCATTCGCAGGGGACAATGTGAGCACTTTTAAGCATAGTCCGCTAATGAAAGGTGCTTTCACTTTCAGTTGCATTTTCAGGGTTTTACTACTATAAATAGTTCATTGACCAAGTCATATTTAGTATGTTATAAATGACCTACTGGTTTTAGCTATATAGGTAGAATAATAGCAATGTCATGTATATAACGTATGACTGAAATGACAACTAAACAGCATTAAAACCCATTTAGGTCCGGACCTTTATTTATCTTTTGTAGAGGACACGAGTAATCGAGTAAGAGTTAGCCAGCGGCTAGTAGCGTCCGTTCATTTCTATGGGCAGCAATGCTAACAGGCCGTCTCTCTCCTACGTCCCCCACGCAGGCAGGTCCCGCTCAAGACAAGCAACAAGTTAAAATTAATATTTAACTACATTTAAAGCTTTAAAGCCGTAAAGCGGACAGTGTCGCCACGCAGCTGGTCCCGGTGGTGGTGGTGGTAGCTAGCTGCGAAGCAGATTAAAGTTTATGATTGTTATTTTTATTACCTGTGTCTTCAGTCTTAGAGCTCATCTTCTCATCTGGCAGCTCCATCATCAGAAGAGCTTCACCGGAGAAGGTGGGCGGAAACAAAACTAGTAAATTACTACGATAAACCCGTCCTGGTCATTTTCTGCAAGCAGCAGGACTTGAGTGGAGGAACGATCAGCACAGCCTCAACTTCAGGAAACAACTTTCCCCGGTCTAAGCCTGCGGAAAACACGTCAACCTCCTTCCTGTGCGCAAACGCCTGTCCCTGTTTGCCTACAGTGTTTATGCTGTTAGTTTGGCTGTTTTTTTTTAAGCTCTTTAATATCAAGACATGGTTTCAGTTTTATTACTGCTGCATCCTCCCTGGAGACTGTACTGTATGCCCTGATATGTCCGGGCTTTGTGACCTGATAGGTCACTGAACCAGAGCTTGAACCACATTCCAGGCTGTATACAAGAATGTCAAAAAGTAACATTTATTGTATGAATTGATTTTTATCTCTCTACAGTTCCTATAACAAACTAACTCAAAGTGTCATCAAAGTCTATTTGGAGGATCTTGAGGCTTTTTAGTAACTGCTTCTTCATTAATTAATTTCAAAAATATATTTTTAAGCTGCAACAGCCAAAACAGAAAAAAGTACATGATCAGTTTTCATTCCGAATCAGGGAAAGAGTGTATAGTGTACCAATAATCATAAATTGGTGTTTATGAAAAATAAGCATACCCTCTGCTGGAGGAATACTGGTAATGTTAGCTAACTAAAGTAACAAACTAAAACTAGGTGAGGGGGGAAAAAACACCAGGAACTGTCTTTGTTTACAAAAATGACAAATAATCCACTGTCATTTACAGTAGTTTAATCTGCGCCTGACAAGTACCTTATAACATTGTCTCATGAGAGCTAACACTGAAATACAAAACTCAAAATAATAATTTTCAAACAATAAAAACTAAACCAGAACACACCGGCCCACCTGAAAACCAAGTGAAACTAAACTGACTGAAAATAAAAATTCAAGATGAAATAAAAAAGGATGAAGAAATATAAAACTATATAAAAAAATCTGGAGATGTGTTGTGTAAAAAAAAAAAGAAAATCACATCAGCTTGAAGGTTTAAAAGATGGTAGCGAGGACTGCTATGATGTTTGGTTTGGAGACAGAGGCCCTAACAAATAGACAGGAGACAGAGCCGGGGGTGGTGGAGTTGAAGATGCTCAAATTTTCATCGGGAGTGACCAGAATGGACAAGATTAGAAAGGAGTCCATCAGAGGGACGGGCTCAGGTTGAGCAGTTTGGAGACAAAGTTAGAGAGGCAAGGCTGGTGGTTTGCACATGTGCAGAGGAGGGAGAGTGGATATATCAGACAAAGGATGTTGAAGATGGAGCTTCCAGGCAGGAGGAAAAGAGGAAGACCTCAGTGAAGGTTTATGGACGCAATGAAGGAGCACATGCAGGAGGGCTTATGTGACAGGGAAAGATGCTAAGGATGAAGTGAGATGGAAGCAGATGATCCACTGTGGTGATCCCTAAAAGGAGCAGCCGAAAGAAGACCAAGATGACCCAAAGTGGTACAATTTCACAACCAGCATTAGTTAATAGGTAAAAAGGGTTATGACACATTTTGTCTATAAGCAACATAAACACATTTATTGTTAGATTATGAGGCCTTCATGAGCACAGTAAAGTCTGCAATAGCCACTTTACACTAATAAAGTTGCAGTCATGGGTTTTGTAAACTAATGGGTAACCTTTAAAACAGCAACATTCTCAGCAGAAGCTTTGCAATCTGGTCTCTTTGCACCTGCTTCCTTTGGGTAGTAAAAGCATAACTATACAGGATATATCCTGTGGTAGTTTCCTGTTTTCACTCAAAAAAAAACTAGAGAACCTGAAATGACTGTTCTCACCAAAATGGAAACTGCTTGAAAATTATGATACTGTACCACACAAGTCTACATCTATGGTGTCTTCATCTGGAAACCTCATGTTTACTAAGGAATGCATCCTACCTCAGAACAGCTTTAAGCTGATGTTATTAAAATGCTGACACACACAAAGATTTTTAAAGAAACAGAGGTAGGAATCTTATCTTCAGTTCCATCTAATAGAAATCGGGACTATAAACTATGATTGTTTGCGTCCAGCCTTAGAGTTGAGGAATTTAAACGTACCAAGAAATAATCAAATGTAATTTTGAGAAAGGTGAAAAATACACCATATTACAATTCACATATTACAATATTATTTAATACTTTTCCTTAACGTTTAGGCTCAGGGGGAAAAAAGTAAATTTCCTGTATTGATCATTGCATTTTTATTTAATCAAGTTTAAAACATTGTCACAATGTAGAAAGAAAATACAAAAGGTTTGATTGGTCACAGGTAACACTTCTGACTGCAGACAGCTGGATATTCTACATATAAGCCAACCTACATAACCTGCAGACATTCATGATGTGAAACGGATTCATTAATTAATAGGTCAAAGTTACATCAAAATCGCTGGTGAAGGTCCTCAAAAACAGTAGCGTAGACAAAGTGACTCACGCAAACCAGTGCTTTATATCTGAGAAATCTTATAAATAGTTTGGAAATGTTTAAGTATGTTAAGGTGGTACAGGTCTGAATTCATTTCAGTGGAGAAGAGGCACAGAATACATGCATATAAATGCATACAAGTGATCAGTAACAAGAGCTCATTTTCTGCAGGTAGTGTGGCTTAACCCTTTTTGTAACATTATCTAATAGGTAATGAGGCTTTACAGTTCTCACAGCACCAGAACTTGGATGGGTTTCAACAAATGTGCCAAAAGATACACCACAGAGTGGTCTGCAGAGCACGGCAGCTGGTGTGGAATCTCGGAAAAGTGTTGATTTCATCCGGTCCTTCGTAACAGTGGGAATTTGTACGTGTGTATATGGACGGGCATCTCTACAAGCCCATGTCATGATCGCTGACACTCTGGCGTAGGTATTCTTCATACAGCTTTTTCTACAGGAAAAGAATCAACCATTAAATCCCAAAATAGTCCACTTAATGCAGCAGAGCCACACACACACCTTTTTCAGTCCTGATACCCATACAGGTATCTTAGCTTGGGGTTAGTGGAGTGAGTTAGAATACCAAGTAGATACAAGGGGTAAATGAGCTCCACTTACTCTATAAAACAAAAGGTAGCAAAAAAAAAATCTTAAATATATTACATTTATTTGTAAACTGACAAAAGAGAGCACGACAAAGTGAAAATTTAACATAATGTATTTATATTATTCATCTAATATTTTCCCCTTTTCAGCTCAGTGAGTGTATTTATGTTCATCCTAGTTTCTCCCTTCTTTGCTCAGAGTTTTACAGGGGAAGGTAAACATTATCTTGATCAAGTTAACAACTCATTATGTTATTATGTCAGTGAAACTGAAACTTCCCAACATGTGTTAAAAATCAATCCTAACAAGTAATGAGAGCGGGACGCCAACAGAGAAGGGCTGTGCTGCCTTAACTTGCTCATCGTTACTGTTGTACGTTTGAACTCCAATTAACAATCGGTGCACTGCTGACAGTGCTTGGTGTACTAAACACATACCAGTAAACTGAATGAATCGGCCCTGCTCAATCGAGCTTTCTGATATCTGATCAGTGAATCCCTACACCCCCCCCCCCCAAATGCACTCCCTTTTTGGTCTTGCCCACCCCCTTACCGTATCCCAGCTTCTCCTTTAGCC
>VUQK01044080.1:0-13163 GCA_015106715.1 Bujurquina vittata
CATAGTACCGTATCACCCCAGTAGAGCACTTCGCTCTCAGACTGCTGGATTACTTGTGGTTCCTAGGATACTTCAGAGTAGAATGGGAGGCAGAGCCTTCAGCTTTCAGGCCCCTCTTCTGTGGAACCAGCTCCCAGTTTAGATTCAGGAGACAGACACCCTCTCTATTTTTAAGATCAGGCTTAAAACCTTCCTTTTTGATAGAGCTTATAGTTAGGGATGGATCAGGTGACCCTGAACCATCCCCTATTGGGCTATTGGGGGGGGGTCCCATAATGCACTGTTTCTTTTTATTCACCTCTTTTTACTCTGTTTATACTTCACTCAGGTGGGAAGAAACTAGGAAGAGACCAGGACCGAGAAACATAAGCTTGACGCCAGGACAGAGAACAATCAGCAAACGCAGTGATACAAAACACAACCTGAAGCACAAAATAATCCACAACCAATAATGAACGAGGAATCCAAACTAGGAAACATGAAAGAACGCATTTGAGAAAATCCCATCACTGAGCCCAAAGTCCATCAGAGTGGTTTAGGGAAGGATTTGAGGACGCTGCAGGTCTCTGCTGGTCCAAGTGTGAAGGACAGCGAGCCGAGTCGTGTCGAACAGCGTTGTTGTTCAGAGCGCGGCTGGCGAGGCAGCCTGCCCAGCCTCTGCAGGCCTGCGGGGGCCACGCCGGGACACCTAATCTGCTTCATTAATGCTCCCAGTCGACCATCAGCACCGAGCTGCCACGGTCCTCTCTGGTTTCAGTCCGTCCCGTCCGCGGCCTCGCTCACCTGCAGCTGTACCTGCTCGATCACTGAACTGCATCGTGAGCGGTCACGCTGGAAACACAGCGGACACGAGACCCTCCATTTTTACTGTTTAGACTTTGAAAGGACGATTCCATCACATACAAGGAAGAGATCATATCTGCTGTATGAAATGTCAAATATATTTCACAAATGTGTTTTTAGACCTGCACAAATGAATGAACTTCAAAATAACAGCATAAATATTCATATCAAATAGTCTAAGTTGGTTTTGAAAGGTTTTTATGACCCTCAGAGGCTTTAATGTAGCGCACACAGAAAAACTCTCCTTCAGCTGATCTGTTAATGGCCGCACATTCGGCAGAGTAAAGCCCCTCCGATGTTTCCCCGCTGAAACCAGAACCGGCCCGTTAAAGCCGTCAGCACAGAGAATCAGGACGGGACATGGAAACAATTAGGAACATGTAGCTCTACGGCTGATTAGCAGAGAGGATGGATGCAGAATGGAAAAGCAGATCTTCACCTTCTGCGGGCCACACGGAGAAGCCGACCGACTCGGCTGGCTTCACACAGCCGTGGAACAAGACGCAGTAAGCACTAATACCACAATTAAAAAATATCTCCCACTGCGCTCTGAGGTATCTGACAGGAAGAACCACGCATGAAATCCAAAGTACAGTACCTCACTAAGATCACCACACCCTCTGCTTTAAAGCCAAGAAGGAGGACAGCTCGGGTCTGAAGTTAGGAGGAAGGAACCAAACTACTTTACGGGCTCTGAGCATCAGAAAGGAAGTGGAAAGAGTGCTGAGCCACCAAGAACTTGAGTCTCCACAGCTAATGACGAAGCCAGGAGGATCCGAGAACATGAAAGACTTTCTTTGTCTTCCAGCCTGACACTGACCTTTCTGTGCATGATTCAGAAAAAGTAGCAACAAAAAAATTACAAGATTCATCACGCCTTCAAAGGAAACGTGGTAATGCTCACAGATTCCTCTGAGATGCACTCCGAAAATGCTCAACACCTACAAAACCGCTGCATACTGACCAATCAGATCTCTGGAAAATAGTGTGACAAATCATGGACGATCCCTCAGACCTCGGAGTGCAGACAGTAAGAGGAAGTTTTGTCTTTATCTGAGCGTCAGTCAGAAATACAGAAACTTTAATCCTTTAATCCATTTTCCTGTTGGCTGCTAATAATAACTCTGTTGTTCTGTATATCTTAATATAGTCACGTCATCCCCAAACAGCCTAAAAATAGAGCCTTAAAAAGTGTTTCAGTTAACTACAGTACAGGAAATATTAATTTCATTCTGAATGTATATTTTCTGTTTAGCGTCAGCTTGTTTTTGGGTTTCAGTTTTTTATTGTTTGAAAATGCTGAGTTTTAGTTTCCTAGCATAACCTCAGTACTTGTCAGACGGTTTATGAGCACACAGTGATTTTTACTGAGCACACGGTCGGTGAGCTGCAGCTGAAAGCATCAGGGGTGTTTTAGGCTGGACAGTTTCTCTCACCATCAAAGAATCATTTACCCGCTGCATGTCAATCAAACCTTGCCGTTTTCCATGCCGGGCTCGTACCGGAGCCTCGGTTCCGACTGATCTACCCAACATTCGAAAGGCTTCGCTCTGATCTGCAGCTCGTTCGTTTCCACTCACGCCAGAAACGATCTGCAAACTTCCGTCTCTCCTCTAAACAAAGTCTTCAGCTTCCACCCGATTCGGCGTCTGCCCCACAAACACCCCCACCCGGCGTCTGTATGTGCAGAGCATGCAGAGGGCCGCGTGGCCTCCCGCTCGCCCCCCCCCCTGTGGCGGATTAAGCAGGGAGCCAGCTGTAGTGACGGGGGGGTTGGTGGGGGTGGACGTGCTGCCATCGGCCTCTCCAAGGTGACCCCAGGCAAAAGCTGGCATCACATCTGTAGCCGGCACGGCCCGTCCTGACCGCCATCAGGCAGCACCAGGCTCCTCTGTGCCCCCGCTGCCCTCCACGCCGCCCGGCTGGCAGAGGAGGAGGAGGAGGACGGGGGAGGGCCTCCTGCCCGCAGTGGGGGGAGAGGGGGGGTAAAGGAGGAGAAAATTCTGCTGTGATGTTTTTAACAGTCGCTGCCTTCAATCTGTGCCGTGCAGCTGCAGGATCACGAAGGCGAGGAGGAAACGAGAATGAGCTCAGCTCAACAAAGCCGCGGCGTTTCTCTGAAGCTCATCAAAACAGTTCTCCGTCACACCTCTACCCGGCTGCATCACCCCACCAGCACCAGCCCCTCTCCAGCTACACTGGCAGCATTAAAAAGTTCAGCCTAAATATGGCCCAAATCCACCGTTTTCTTTGTACCACATTTGGCCCCATGTCAGTCTGGCTGCCTCGCCGCAGCCACAGCTCCACCTCAGATGGGCTAAATGTCAGGTGTGTTCTGGCATTCGAGCCGGCCCTCGGAAAACCCGTGCCATGACTGAGCCAAAAGAAGCCCAGATTAGGTCCAAATGCATCTGCTGTGTGGGTCCTCTGTGATACTGCAGTCGGAACGTGACAACTTGGACAATTATGTAGGATTTATCACGTGTCAGAGACTACATGCATCTGCAGCTCCACATAAAGAGAAAATCTGTTTATTTTCTGCTTGTTTTTATTGTTTCATTTAAATCTGTTTCAGCTAAATGTTCTGACTGAATTTAGCTTCTGAACTTTGCACTTGGAGCCAAAGCCAAAGCGTAAACTGTGTCTTTAGACTTTATTGCTCTTACTTTGACTGGGTGCACTTTTAAAAAGCAGTGATGGCTCCTTGTGGGCAGACTTGGGGTTATCCTAGATTATTCCTGATGATGCATTTGTGATGGTTATGTTATGGCTTCATGGAGCTGCATCACTTTCTCCTACTTCTTCTTTCCATCAGCACAACACACCAACATCTTAGCATTTTTCTTTTTAAAGAGCCTCCAGAGCGTGTGGCAGAGATTCAGACTTTGCAGAAAGTTTGTAAATACTCAGACACCCCCCTCTGAGCCCCCTGAAGGACCCCTGGAGGTTCAAGAACTCCCGCTGAGCCCCCTTCAGATTAAAGGAATGGCGAGGATATCTTTCCCTGTTAGTGGGCGTTTCCTGTGTAAGACCAGGGTTGAGGTCTCCCGCGATGCCCCCACCAGCTGTTACTCCACGGGTCCCCCGGGGGTGGGGCAGGACCGTGGGGGGGTACAAGGTCAAGGCTCCCCCCTGTTGGAGTCGTTGGCAGAACACGGCGACAGGCTGGGTGGGGTCAGCAGACCGGACAGGTGTAAATAATGGGGTCCTACACACACACAGGCACCGCTGAATCAACTTAATGAGGGTGTGTGTGTGTGTGTGTGTGTGTGCAGCAGGGGGTGTTTGTACACTCTAATAAAGAGGTGATCACTTAGCGGTAATGAAGGAGTCCTTGGAGGAAGCTGCTGACAAACACTCTGCACATGGTGGGATTTTGGATCCTGTACGTCTAAAACGTACGCCGTCTCCATGGCGTTGAAAATCACCCCTCTGTCCTTGCAAGGAAAAGGAAAGAATCGTAACCCTGGAGCCCTACATGCAGTCTTCCTTTCTCTGAACTTCCTGTTTGATAGTGGGCGCTCGAGAGGATGAGTAGAATTTACCGTGACCTCACAAACTAGGGCCACTTTTCAGTGTCATGGTTCAGGAAGAAGCGTCAGGGAGCATTTTAAAGACACTTTATGTTCTGCTGCTTGCCTGTGCAGGTTCTCAGTCATCCAGGTCACAGCAGTGTGTCGAGCTTGGAAAAAGGCGACTGGACTTCTCTAAGCTTCTTGAATATTCAAGAAAATATTAACATAATATTAACATATTCAAGCCTACATGTGCTGTAGATGCCGCGAGTCTGGACAAACATGGATGGAATCTGATTGGCTGGTGGACACGATGACTCTTTGTCCTCAAATCAAAGCTGTGGCTCATGCTCGTGTCAGAAACATCTCGCCGACTGCTGAAGCTTTCACTTCCTGTCTGTGCCACCGACAGCAGCGCGAGGGCTCGGCCGTCTAATCAGGCGTCTGATGACATGCAAACATCTGGCAGCTTCCATTAATCCCCCGCCGCTCATCATCATGAACTAAGTGGCGCTCTTGATGTTATTTCCTGGAGGCGTCGCTCCATTTGTTTAATTGCTTCATCAATGGGATCGCTATTAAAGCATTAACAGGTTAAACTTTCTCAGCACAGCGTCGTGTCCCGGCTGCTGCTGGAGGAGGCGAGGCGGGGAGGGGTTTGATGTGATTAGAGGGACGTTTCACAGCGTCCCACAGCTGCTGCGATCTGTAGCTTTGATAGGGAATAATTCATTAGGGCGAAGCCGATAATGTTCAGTCATGTCTGGACAACCTGAGTTCATGTTCACTGTGAACACGCACACACGTTAGCCTGAGCCCGCCCTGCTGTGTCTCTGCTGTTGCTCTTCCAGCAGAAGCTCAGACCCCCTCCACCCCCTTCAGGTGAGACACAAAATTTCATCCATTGTTCTTTTTTCTCCCAAACGTGTAAAACATATTTTTCAAACTGCAGCTTCTCTGGGAGTTTTACTCCTCATCCAGAACCAACAGACCTGGAAGCTTCTGAAGCTCTTTGGATGAGCCTCACGTAGCTTTGAGCTTCAGTTATGTTGTTTGCACTGCTCGATTACAGCCACAATAATCGTCATTATTTTGGTCAGCTATAGTAACCTTGATTCTTTTTAACAGAGTTATTCATGAACACAGGTGTTGTTGCGCAGGTGCCGGGCGGCTGCAGCGCTCGGGTGTCACCGTGGAAGCGCCAACGTTTCACCCACAGGAGCATATGTGATTTAAAAAGTACTACAGCATTAAGCCCACACAGCCCCCCAGTTTTTAATAAAGCGACTGATAACACAACAGCAGCAGCGAAGATGACGCCGTGTAGTCAGTCCACACACGTGGTGAAGCGCAAGGAGGCGGCGCCGTTACAGGCGTGTTACATGTTTCTAGCGTCCAAAGCAGCAGCGCTCGTTCCTGTAACCACCTTAAAACCTTTACTGGGGAACAGCTGGAGGTCCTTCATCGACCACCTGATCAGCAACATGAAGAGAAGAGAACTTTGTAGCTGCTCCATCCCCCGTAAATCTACAGTAAAGCTACAGAATTACAATAAAATCTGCAGATGAACTGTTAACCTAGTCTGACACATGTTTAAACAGGGGGGGGGGGTCTAAAGGGGAGCGTGGGGTGTATTAGACCATATTTATTTCAAGGCTTTAGTAACATTATTTTGCAGATTTATATAAATTCAATTTTATCATTTAAAAATATAAAAATAAAAGCTTTTTTATAGGCCAATAAAATTCTGAGCTGCTAACCTGAATTATTATTCACTTTAATCACATCAGAACCATCAGAACGTCTGTTTTCTAAGGCTGAAAATACTGCAAAGCACAGAGCGAGCATCCCACCGGTTCTGAGAACAGTGATGCAGACACACACACACACACACACACACACGCGCACACACACACCAAAGCTAGCTCATAGGGCAGAAGCAACACTGTTACAACTCTGATGTGAGAAAGAGGGCAGTAAAGGCTGTTTTATTTCATGCCTTGGTTTAGATTGTATGCATACTTCATTGCATCACATTAGTGTAAGTGTGATTATTTTTGCATTAAGAAAACGTTTTCTTTAACAATTATGATTTGTATGGAACATAAATACAGACGACAGATGTTTCCTGTTAAATGGATATATACTCGGTTAATGGAATAATCGATGGAATATCCAGTTACTAAATTAATTAATATATGCAGCCCCCCAAAATTGTGGCTCTATAAATTTGATTCCCTTTAAACAGAATTCCAATAAAAAACAAAAAAGAGGTGTTGGGGGACGGGTAGGCCTGATTTAGTGGCTGTGTTTGACTGTAACGCTTCACAAAAGCAAGCAACAGCAGCCTGCAGCCTCCAGCAAGTGATGTCTGCAGGTGGAGACAGGGCAACGAGAGGACCGGGGGGCAACGAGAGGACCAGGGGGACAAAGACAGGTCCTGGGTTGAAACATGAGGACCACAGGAGGACCACAGGCAGAAGAAGCCTCACAGATCTTGCACGGTAACCACCGAGGAAAACAAAGAGCGCCGACAGCTGAGAATCAAGCGAAACCTCAGTCGCCTCACTCAGAGATCTCTAAAGATCCTTCCACAGATTCACTTTTGAGTCCTACAGAGTTGGGGTGTCAAACAGAAGGTGGAGCAACAGAAGTGTCCCATCTGGCCCACCTGACAGTCCTCACTGACACTGACCCATGGTCATACCACACCACAGAAAGATAAAGATGAACCAGTAAATGATAGAAATGATTTGGGGGGGGGTTCACAGTAGACACTAAAACATTTCTGTGAATTAACAAAAAAATTCTGCTTTTTACTACAGGACAAAATTTCTGTTATTTTGTGCATTTATCATTAAAGTGAACTCTTTTATTAAAGTTTTATGCGCTGTGCTGACGGGTTTCTTTGATTTACTGCGGCAGCATTTCTTTATTTTCTTTATAACGTGGAAAAAGAGAGAAATGGTTGGAAAATGCACTTCTGTACCGACATCACAGGGATTAAATGTGTATTTAAAGGCTCTCGGCCTATCGTCTCGGAGCTGAAATAAAGAGCGAGCGAGTTTGAGCTACGAGGGAGGGACAAAGAAAGGGTGCACGTCATTCAAAACACCAGACAAAAAAAAGAGGTTTTATGATTTAATCCCAATTATGTTGCTGTCATAATCTGTGATGGTGACAATTGTAATTAAACTTTCCCCGAATTGAAAATGTGGGTTTGTGTTTCTCTGTGGACGCAGGCTGGACTAGACTCAATCTCCAGTCTCAGTGCATACCTGTGAATCCAACGCCATCAGCACATCGAGAGATGAATCGGCACTAGTCCAAGTAGCTGTCCACCCGTGATGATGCCGACGCTGTAGAGTTATTTGACCGTTTCCAGCAAACGCGGGTTAACGATTTATGGTGATGGGTATCAGCTAAAACAACATGAAGCCGTCCTCAGGCTACTACCTGCTTCAGTCTGTTTTCTTATGCTGAAAATGGTGCACCTGTGCAACCTTCCCACTGAACTCTAAAGCTAAGGTGGAGCACACACAGTTAGCCTGACTCACAGAACCAGCAGAACTACGCTTTAATATAATAAAATCTTCTTATAATAAGGCCTTATTCTGATCCATTTTCTAGAGAAATAACAAATCCACACGTACAATTTACAGCCAGCACAGAAAGCATGCACTGGACCTGGATCAGCTCCAGACTTTTGATTTTCTTTACACAGAAGCAAAATCTCAAACTGTCAAATAAACACTCTCACAGGAGGGCGAATATCAGCGGAGATAATAAAAAAAAAAAAGCCAAAGCATGTGAACGTTTCCAGGCCAGAGCGCTGACGGCTGCGTGACAGAACAGGTGATATTTACTGAGAAAAAAAAATGGCAAAAATCCATTTCTGCCAATCGAGCAAACAGCAAACAGCCTGAAGACTGACACCTCCGCTGGCAGCCGCACGCAGAGTGGCTGCAGACCAACAGCGCACACACACACACACACACACACACACACACACACACACACACAGCAGATGGTGTTTCTGGATTCTGTTTCCAATTTTTTCCTGTTACAATCACAAAAGAGCGAGCGAGTAAAACACAGACACACAAACCAGCCACACTGGGCCTCTCTGTTGAGGACACGCACACACGCGCACACACACACACACACACACACACACACACGCACACACACACACACAGATAGAGAGAGATAAAACTGCGGGTTTACGTTTAAAGTCGACTTACAGCTGGGCTCTGCTCTGATTGGCCCCTTACTGACTAACGACTGAAATCCATCCAATCAGAGCGCTGGAGCCTTCATCAGGCTGGTTTACCTCCTTCAGGAGAGGAGCAGCAGCAGCAGCCGCGCAAACAGAGACATGGTGGGTTATTGAAAACCGTCACAGAGACAATGAGAGCTGCAGGGTTTTAACCACAGCCGGATCCCAGCAAAAAGGCTGCAGTGGGCCCACATGGTCCCCCTGACCCACCCCACTCTGAACCCTGCTGCCACCACGTTCCTGCATACAGTGCACCAGTACTAAAACTGAATATTCTTGATTAATTTGTGTATGACGTACCACTTAAAAGGATCATTTTTGACTACTTATTTCTGCTGGGTGCATCACCTACACTTCTATATTAACACAGTAATTCACATTACTTCAAGAAAAAGAACCCCAGCAATCAGACAACCCCATCAGACAACTCACAGCTCACTAATTTTATATAAAGTCTACATATACAAGGTTTAGGTGCTCATCTCTACATTAAGGGTCACAGAACAATAAAGCTGGTTTCAAAAGCCAAGGCTCCAGGCTGTGCTATTTTCCAGAGCGCTGATTGGTCAGTAGGTGGTGGCGATCTCTTTGTCTGAAACATAGCCCGGTCTGGAGCAGGTGTTGTAACCCAGGAAGAAGTCAAACTTCCTCGTGACACTGAAAACACAAAAACCTGAAGTAGCCTCGATAACCGTGCTGGCGAGCAGGCGTAACAGCCGACGCCACTCGAGACATCGAGTGTTTCAGAAGCAGTTCAAGCTTCCTGCAGCAGCAGTCAGAAGGTCAAGCTGATCACCCACAAATGACCCCAGATGGAGACCAAAACCAGAGCAAAGAGAGAGGGGACGGCCGTCCTGTCGATGTTAAAGATGATATGTCGGTGTTGTGCTCCTGACTCGTTTCCCCGAGAGGCCAAAAATATCAGTTACTGAAGTGATTACAGAGAGAGAGAGAGAGAGCAGCTTATGTGGAAAGCAGCAGCTTTTTGATACCGAGCCCCGAGCTGGCAGAGAGCCACAGCTCCGAGCACAGAGACAAAGCTCACTTTGTTCAACAGAGATCTTTAGGTTCAGAGACAGAGAGGAAGGCCGGCGCTGCGTTCATTCACTGTGCAGCCCCTCTGTCCACACACCTGACAACAAAAAGCCGCCACCAGGACAGGATCCCTGCGCTCATTACAGACTCGCCCGCAGCAACACACCAACGCCACTGAGCCCAACAACTTCACGGACACTGGGCACAAAATGTCCACAGACATGACGATCCGACTGGACAGAAATATCCGCAAGAAAACCCGCTTCAACACCTCAGCGTGCTCAAAGCTGCGGGACAAACGCTCAGTGAGATTAATGGAATAAATGAAACACACAAAATGAACAAAACGCTGGAAAATCCCAAATAATAATCAGTGACTAAAATAATGCAACGGTGGATCAGCGTGTCAGACTCAGGACTTCCACCCGGGTTAGTGTCATCTGTAATTAGTGTGCCTGCTTCAGAAGCTTTCAATCATCTTCTCTAGTTTGAAACCATGTGACCAGCGAGGGGCGGATATGATTCCTGGTCCTTCGTAGCTCTAATTGGGACCAGAATTTACAAAATTAACTTCAAATCAGTGACTGAGACCACCGATGTGCCAACACAGAGACCTCTGCTGAGGTCGTTTCCTCGTCGATCGTTTTACGTCCTCGCCGCGTACCACCTTTGGATACTGTGGCGCCTCTGAGAAGCCTCAAATCAGAAGTGCCTTACTCGGCGGTATAGTTCACAAATGTGCATCTTAAGCTGGAGAGGGAATGGCGTCTCACTCATTTAGCCTAGAAAAAGAGTTTGTTGCTCTATAAAAAAGCTCCCTGTGAAGCTAGGACGTCTTACTATTCATCATTAATTGAAGAAATTAAGACTCCTTTTCTTGGAGCCAGACTAAGAAAGAGTCAGAGCTCCATTGAGCCGAGTATATCTTTAGGTTTGGCCGCTTTCAGCACTGCTGATATTTATTTAGACCCTCTCTCTCCGATGGATCTTTCTATGTTAACTTCAATAGTTACTTCCTCCAAACTATCAGCGTGTCTATTAGACCCAATTCCTGCTAGACTGCTCAAAGAGCTCCTTCCATTAATTAATGCTTCAGTCTTAAATTTGCTCAACCTGTCCTTATTAATTGGCAGTAACCATTTTGGCACCGTATCACCCCAGCAGAGCACTTTGAACTCAGACTGCAGGCTTACTGATCTTCCTAGAGTGTTTAAGAGCAGAATGGGAGGCAGAGCCTTCAGCTCCAGCCGGTCTCAGCAGATGACCCCCCCCTCCCTGAGCCTGCTTCTGCTGGAGGGTTCTTCCTGTTAAAAGGGAGTTTTTCCTCCCCACTGTCGCCAAGTGCCGCTCACAGGGGGTCGTTTTGGCTGTTGGGTTTTCTCTGTAATTATTGCAGGGGCTTTACTTTACAATATAATGAGCCTGGAGGCGACTGCAGGAGACTGATGTTCTCACCGAGTCGCCCCCCTGCTGGAGATTAGAAAGGTTTAAGGCACTTCGGAGTCGGGTTCACATCGTAGATTTGTGATGTTTTATGACTTTGTGAAGGGTCGGCACTGATACACTGAGCCACAGCTGGCTCACACAGCTCATTTTGGTGCTGATAATAATAAAAAATAGTCTCTGTCTCTGTGTGAGAATAACAAATACGGTGGTGTTTCATTTTTTCTCTTTTTTTACGGGCCCGTCTGGGATTTTTATGGCAATGCATACAACATAAAATAAACTTGTTTTGAAGTTGAACATGGTGCCAGCGGTTAAAGGTATGAGAGCTACCTAAAAGAGCTCCCGTCATCATTATCTTCATCATCAGCATCAACTGTCCCATTGTCTCTCCTCCCAGCAGGATGTCCAGCACACACACAAAAACAACCCGAAGAAGAAGCAGCTGTCTTGGCTGGTAGCCATGTTTCTCCAGGGAGGAACAGACAGGGAGCAGGAGGCAGAGGAGGAGGACAAAGAGGGGCTGAGGAAGAGGAAGGAGAGGAGGAAGAAGACAGGCAAAGAGCTGGGAGAGGAAGAAAGGAAGGCGAAGAAGAAGAGGAAGCACTGCACAACCAGAAAGACACAAAAAGCGGAAAAAAGTGACATAAAATGTGAAATATTTAGATTCAGGCGTGTCAGAGGATGGGCCTGCTTCTCAGGTATGTGTTCCTTCTGTGGCTGCATATGAAGCACAAAGGTAGAATCTCCTGGGCTCACGCACCTGCGTTTCCAGCTGCCTGCTTGGTGACAGTTTCCTGTCCTTTATTTCAGCAGCAATTACTCAGGAATCTGGGAAAAGCCAGAATGTGACCGGAGAAAAGCTGCGTGCTTTCAGTGCAGTGTGGTGGCCGCATTTCATTTTTCCAAAGCGTGCAAACGTGGCCTCAGCACAGACAGCTGTACGAGCACTGAGCTGCTTTTAAAATCACACAACTACTTACGTTCAAATTTATCATCAATTACACCGATAAGATGGAGGTAGATGATGTGCAATTTTCAGATTTAAAACGCTTATTTTTTTTTTAAATGACGTAAACCACAATCCTTTCAGTGGCTGTAAGACAAGTCAGTTCTTCAGAGTCGAAATCTTTACATATTTAAGCAGCGACCGATTCAACGGGATGAAAAACTCAACAGCGCAGCTCAAGCTGTTTGCAGCTAAATGAGGATCAACCTGCCACAGATCAGGTACCAGAGTACAGATAAATACAGCTAGGCTCTGATATAGGCATTTTCACATTAAGCAAAAGAACAACTGGAATTGAATCAGATCAATTTGACATTTAGGATAAAAAACTGTCTGTGTGCAGTCTGTGTCTCTCAGACAGGAATCAGCTGAATTCCCTCTGGACCGACTCCAGGCCAGTGTGTCTGTTTTCAGAGTTCCTCCATCGAAGCGGCTGCAAAACCCAGCAGCAGAAAAAAACCCGCTGAACAGATCCTCGTCGCTCACCTGCTCACTGCCCGCTCAGGTTCAGAGTTCAGACACGAGTTTAAGGAACAGGCCGACATTTCAGAGCTTAATGTGAGAAGACGAGTATCATGGTCATGGTTAGCCCACAAATGCAGCTCCTACATAAACTCTCGCCCTAAATGTAACAATCACGTGGCACTCTGACACAAAGCTGTACGTCTCAGCCGTCCGCATACTTCTGATCATGCGGTCCAGGTCTGGGTCAGTAGTTTTCCTTCTGTGAGGAATAAAAATGCAGCATGTCCCTTTAAGGCTGCCTCGGGCTCAGCTTTCCTCAGTAAGACGAGCAAAACAACAGCGGATATTAGAGCCCCGAGCCGCCAACCTCTCACTGCATTCAGAGGGTTAGGACGCTGGAATCAGCTCAGAGTCACAAGTCCAACAAACTCCACAGAAACAACATCACAGCAAAGAAGGTCAAAGAAAAGCCGACACACTGATGACGAGCTGCAGCTTCACTCATCCTCGTCATATTTGTGACAGAACAGAGAAGAAGAAACTCAAATAGACAGAAAACAACATCAAGAAATAT
>VUQK01044085.1:0-11293 GCA_015106715.1 Bujurquina vittata
GTCTCTCCTCTTTTTCCCTCCTTCTGCACTCTTTTCATTTCTTTATGTCCAGCAAATACAGGACAATTAAGCTGTTCTTGACAGTTTCAGATGTTTTTCTTTTCAAATTATTTTTTGTCTTTTTCAGCCTGTTAAGCTGTTTCAGCAAATAGGTTTCAGCTGTTTTTCAAACAGTTTCAACTGTTTCAGCAATCAAGTTTCAGCTCTTTTCAGCATTTTTGGCATTTCAGCATTACTTTTTTGTCCTTTTCAGCTGGTTAAGCTGTTTCAGCAATCAAGCTTCAGCATTTTTTGGCATTTCAGCTCCAATCTTTCAGCTTGGCATTCACAGTTGCATTTTCTGCAGGAAATGCTTTTTCTAGTTTAAAATCTGTTGTGTACTTGTTTTGCTTAAGCAAAAATGCTAAATTTGTATCACAGTCCAAAAACTTCTGGAACTTAGAATTATGTGGTACAAACGTCACCCACCTCCAACTCGAGCCACAGAGCTGAATCCCATTTTAACTCAATCTTCTGGGTGTAACTTCCTCATCACTGTTACATGAGTGACTGTTACTCTGTTACATCTACTTCAAAGACTTCCAGCAATGTTTCATCCAATCTATAAAGGCTTTAATGCTGTCCTTGTCTTTGACAACGTGTCACCAATCTTCTGAGCGAGCCATTACAGTGAGCTATTTCTGTAAATGTTACTGTTACCAGTTAAAGTACATAATTTTGTCTAATTTCAGACAAATCATTCAGGGAACAAGAGAAAGTGTTGACCTCTCTATGTGCATCATAGAAATAAAGACATCTCCTAATTAACTTGATACAGTCTTGATTATGTGAGATATGCCAACTTATGATCTATGTAATTTTTTGGTAGTTCCAAGCAATGAAAGATGCCTAATTATGCTTGAAATTCATCCAAGCACTTTGCTGCATTTAAATTTATAATACAATCACCAAGCAAATAATTTTGAATAAAATATTTTTATGCTGTATGAGAGAGCTGTAATTTCAATTTCAATATAAAATTTGATCTCGCACACATCCAATTTTCACCCCTCATCCCGCGTGACTTTTGTAGAGAAAGAGAACAGAATCTGAAAAATTCATTGTAAGCTTCCTGTTACTGCATGCCACAGTGACATCTGAATTCAAGGCTATATGACCACACTAGATGTACTGCATGCTTATTTTAAAAAATATATGTAATTCAACCAGTTATGAGATAAATGTATATTTTAGATTAGAAGCACAAAATGTATCTTTTGGATCCTTTGATTTATAACAGTTCTTTCATTGTCATTTGCATCCACCTGAATTCTTTCAGCTCATTAAGTGTTTTAAAACACAGTAGTGTATTAATTCCTGTGAACTAAAGGAATCAAAAAATCTAGTCCATATATATGAGCATTGTACAGTTGAATACAGTGATTTGTCTTTTGCACATCTATAATGTGACTCTCCAACATATGTGAAAATGTGAATTCCAAAATACCTCAAAGGTGCTCTATTGGATTGAAATCCGGTTACTGTGGAGGCCGTTTGAGTACAGTGGACTCAATGTCATGTTCATGAAACCAGCTTGAGATGATTTGAGCTTTGTGGCATGGCACAGTATCCTGCTGCACTCAGTCAGAAGACTGTAGTCATAAAACAGCTTGGTCAGCAACAATACTCAGGTAGGCTGCTCAAAGTGCGCCAAGACAACAATATACCAGCACCACCAACATGAACCATTGATACAGAGTAGGACGTCTACACCAATTTCTGACCGTACCATCCAAATGTTGCACAACAAATCAACTCATCACACCAGGCAATGTTTGTTTCCAATTTTCTGCCCAATCCTGAGGGGCCTGTTTGAATTTTAGCATCAGTTTCCTGTTCTTAGCTGCCAGGAGTGGCATCCAGTGTGGTCTTCTGCTGCTAGCATACTGTATGCTTGATGGTTCTATGTGGTGTATGTTCAAAGGTGCTCTTCTGTATACCTTGATTGCAACAAGTGGTTATTTGAGCTAATGTTGCCTACCTATCAGCTCACAGTAGTCATTCTCCTCTGACCTCTGGCAGCAACAAGTATTTTGTCCAGAGAGGGCACAATATCCACTCAAGGGATATTTTGTCTCTTTCGGACCATTCTCTGTAAACCCAAGAGATCCCAGAAGATCACCGGTTTCTGAAATATTCAGACTAGACTGTTTGGCACCACATTCAAAGTAACTTAAATCACCTTTCTTCCTCATTCTGATGCTTGGTTTCAACTCCCACAGGCTGTCTTGACCATGTCTACATGCCTAAATGCATTAAGCTTCTGCTGTGTTATTGGTTGATTAAATATTTCTGTTAACAAGCCAACCTAATGAAGTGGCTGGTGATTCAATGTCTGTGGTATCAAAGTTTTTACCAGTATTTAAGTCTTCTGGTGCTTGTTGGTAATAAACACCCTGCAGAGTGAGGAATGGAGGCTGTAAACAGACTGAGTACAGCATGTGCATGAATGAACAACAAAGGTTACAAATTTAGGGAGAGGCAGGTGAGCTGAAGGTGTGAAGGAGGCCACATCTGGTAAATGTGCTGCAAATGGTTAGATAATGATGTAAGAGTCAAATATAACTCTCAGCCTTATTGTTTCAGGAATAACAATTTCATAGTGTACATACTTTTTAAGATATAGTTAGGAAAAAAAGGGGGGGGGGGTAAAACATGCATGAGGACTGCACAGTATTTTCATTGTAAGAAAGAAAGAAAATTCAATTTAATCATAATTATAAGTTGGCAGTAAAAGGCTGGTAAATTAACTGTGTTCCTATTACTTCTAACCAGACTACACCACAGAGTGAAATGACTGGGAATGAGGCAAGACAAACTGAGCTGCAAACAAACACTGTCTATCCTCATGGCCCACCCATCTGTGTTTTTGTCTTTCCTTCAAGGCACATGTGTCCTTAGCACTGCTAGGCAAAATCTGCCACAGAGGCTTCTAAGTGCAGAGCTTCAGGCATACGAGACAGAGAGAAATGAGAGAAGGAGAGTCAGAGTGATGGAGGGAGGGAGGACAAGGAGTGATGTGCGGTGACAAAAGATTAAATAAAACCTCGATATCAGAAAACACTATACTTCTTTCTTCACATGCCAAATGCAGACTCAGGATTTTGTGTACCTGTTTCAGTGTGTTGGATATTTTTGCATCAATATTTTTTCCTTTTACGAATCTTGAGAAAACCTTTTTAACTGTACTGTATGTCATCCATGTCTGTAAGAAGCTTCTATGTGTATGTGCAGATATACATACCGTATATAGTATGTTTTATTGTAGCGGACTGCTTATTTGAGATATACTTGTGGCATAATTCCAATTATTGTAAAAAACATAAATTTAATTAAATAAAAAAAAACATTCATTTACAGCAATGCATTTATTCACTTAATCAGCCTCCACTCTCCTAAGCCAGCTAGCCTGATACCCTGGTCCTATTCCTGCTCCTGAGCCAACCAACTGTCCTGGTATCCATAAATTTCCTGCCTATAATCAATGTTGTGCAATTCCCGAGAGTTTCCTTTCTGGGAAACTAAGTAAACTTACAACATGGCCAGAAAAAGCTTGTTTGCTAGTAGCCCTTAAAGCAGACAGCTTCCAGTTAGCCACTGCCCTGTCCTTCACATGTTCTTCCTTCGCAAACCTTTTCACAAAACTGATATTTTTTTTCTTTAAGAAATAAACATACATTTAAAAAAGTGCTCATTATTAGTATAAAGCATTTGAAGAAAAAAAAAAAAGAATTAGCAGAATAGTTTTTCATAAAATCGTGAAAATGTGTAATACATCTCTTTTGATTTTGGCAGCATCGTATAATATTGAAGGATTTGTACAGTATAAAGTGCCTTGAGGCAACCGTTGCTGTGATTTGCCATTATAGAAATGAATGTTAACTGAAATGAATTGAACTGAAGTCTTTCAAAATGTATGCCTAAAGATATGTTTTAATTGTGAATATAAAGCGCAGTATTCAATGCTTACTTTTTGTAACTCATTCCACCATAAATCAAAGGGGTCAAGAGTTAAAAAATGAGTGCATTTAACAACAAAAACAGAAAAAAGTGAATCAAGCATAGTACAAACGAAGGAAGACCTTTTTTTTATTTATTTTTTTTAAAAAGCCTATGAACTAAAGCAGTAACAGGATGTCAGCACAGAATAAATCAGGTTTTCAGCATAGATCAAGCAGTGGCACAGCCAAACAGAAATGTGTTACTCTATTTATTTTGTGTAGATTACTTTTTGGAGTATTAGCATCGCCTAAGATGTGTCACATGATTGCAAAAGACAGGCCACAGGGCAACCTGACAGGAAAATGTGTTAACAGCCGTTCTGCTGTAAAAACTGGAATTCTTCCTCTGCTGTGTTAGACTGCAAGTCTGTTCATCACTGATGTGTTACTTGTTGAAAACCAAGCTTTGGCTGGTTAGCTGGTGTGGGCATATACTCATCTGCACTCCAGGTCTGAGTTCTGTGTATCATATTCCCTTCCCCAGTGCTTGGAGTGATCTGATATTGTGTTTACAGTAGAGGAAAGTTGTTTCTAGCCTTGTTTCTTTTCTTATTTTTTTAAGACAATAAGTAAAATCAAACAATGTAGAAAAACACTAACAAGAGGAGCCTATCGAGGATTTATAGAGCTCATCTTTGAAAAACAAATATGTTCGGCACAACAGTGCATTCCGATCATAATTCTGATTGCAAAAGCTGCCAAACAAAACAGGCTTTAAAAATAAAACAAACAATGCAATGCAGAGTGTATATCTGTACCCCTGAGTTATGTCCTTGCTTCTGTGCAAACTGAAGTTTGGCAATTGTTGAAAAGCCGCACAAGATAACTGAAAAATGTACACAATACAAGTAATAACGTAACTGATCAATTAGTAGCCGTAATGCTGTTAGTAACAGTTTCCCAGTTTGCTCAGCCAGCTGTTTGCCTTACTTATAGTTGTGTTAGCAGGATTATAGAAGTGTATGAGGGATGCAGGTAAGAATTAGTGACACAACTGCAGAGAAGGTGTCATGAAAACATCCTTCTCAGATCAGACACAGCCTATGAACGATCTAAACAAAAGAAAATGTAGCTTATTAGAAATAACTTCTCTGTCACTGATGCAAACTGGGTCATTTCAATAGAAAGAATACAGACATATTTTTTTAATCATTAAAAAAATTTGTTATGAGTTTAATTTAAAGAAGGTGGTTGCAACAACTGTGAGTGCTGCAATTTTAATCACTGGATATGTTGGCAGGTTGGGATGTATATATTATGTAGTATAATAGTAAAAGAAAAGGTGTTCAGACATATACACTTACTCACTCATTCCTTCAAGCAAGTCTCACAAACTCCAGGAACTGGAGACAACAGATATGTACTCATTGTCCTCATCAGCTCAAGCAGCTCAAGCGGATTGTTATGTGAATAGAAACAGGAACACTTAGATTTGAAAAGAAAAAAAAACTATTTGTGTCTCAGATCTTTGTCATCCACACCGTGAGCGTTCGCCTACTGCTTCGCAACTTTTGTTATGTGAGTTGTTTACAAAAAGTTAAGTTACTTAGATGAATAAAAAAAAAAAAACATATGCTAAAACTGTGCCATGCATACAAACCATGGTGCAGTACAGTGTCACATAGACAACACGTATACACACCCACATACACACACACTCATTTAAGCTTTTGTTGCCTGCCTGGTGGATTAAGGGTGAGCATTTGTGAAATGATTTAAAACCCTAGGAGAGCAAAGAGGAGTGTAGATACTGTGCATGCATACGCATTGTGTTTATGTGGTGTGCATTTGGCTTAGGTTTGTGCACATTTCACAGCCTATGTCTGCTTGTATTTGCAGCCTGCAGTGATTCTGTGTGTTCTGTACCAGTTAAAGAAAAAGGCAAGCAGTGTAAGACACTGGAAAATGAAAAGGAAGAACAAATGAACTTGCCTTGGCGTGTTTTAACTGAGGCTGTACTGCAATCAATATTATTATTGACTAAGGGAAGGGGTAGTGTTTGACTATCGATTACTTCCCGCTGAAAGCTTCTTTTTGCATTTTAGTCCACAGCTCAAGACTCTCAGCTAGAAAACCTGACTATAACTCAAAAAGCACCTCAACATGAGCCTTTTTATGAATGAAGGTACACACAGATACACACACTGCTGTTTAGTCAGTCAGCTCAGTAAAAGCAGTACCTGCAAGTCTTTGCAGGATGCAGGTTGGGGCGGGGGCATCTGAGCTCTAATCCCCTGGAATGATTTAGAATCGGTCTTCCCAGAATCATTAAAGAGTGATCCGTCCGAGCAAATCTTTTCATGTTTCAGGATTTTTTTTTTGTACTGTGAATTTGGAAGTCTTCCCCAGCTTCAGACTCATTCTAAGTTCTCTTCCCAGTGCTTCTGCTATGTATCACTTGGAACCCGGATACCTGGAAATGGTGTTCTGACCACATACAGCTGCACGGTGATTTCAACATGGGGCAGCAAAGAATTTCCTTCATGTCAATGATTATCACTAGTGACAACTACCAGAGACAGATCAGCTTCTGCTGGAGGTTTCTTCCTGTTAAAAGCTAATTTTTCCTTCCCGCCGTTGCAAAGTGCTTGTTCATATGGGGGTCATTTGATTGTTGGGCTTTTCTCAAGAATACTGTAGGGTCTTTACCTTACAGCATAAAGCACTTTGAGGTGACTGTTTCTGTGATTTGGCACTATATAAATAAACCTGAACTGAACTGAATTGAATTGAATTAGAAAAGCAAACTAAAAGGAAGAGCTCAAACCTAACGAAAGTGCATTAAGTGACGAGCAAGCCCAAATGCACTCTTATCTTTTTTTTCTATGGCATTTACAAGATTTTGCACTGTTAATTCATCCTTTATGCACAGACTGCCAGTGCTGACTTCTACTGCAACTTACTGAGCCATCTGAAAGAGAGAACATCTGTCAGAAACGTCTTGAAGTGTCTGCTAACAGTGTTTTTTCAATAAAAACGAAGTATTTCCAAAATAAAATACTACCTATTTGGCTGCTTTCAATGTCTTACTCGTCCCCAAAATGAACTTCATTTTGAAGGGTTGCCATTTTGACAAAGTGGAGGAGCTCGGCACACATTGCAAAAGGAAATCTTTACAAAACGAGCAGCAATTCAAAATGCAGCAGAATTTCTGAGAACAGTTTATACTGTAGCTGCACAAGGACAATTCTTTAAAAGGGATGTCAGCAAAATTGAAATCATATAGAAGTTTTGCTTTAAAGGTATAGTCTCTGAACCTTGTTGTTGAGTAGCTGGTAAAAGCACTGCTGTCATGAATGACAGTCTCTTGTCTTGGGTATTATTACCCTAGACATTTGGCAAATGTTTCTCTTGGTAGTTTCTCCAAATCTTCTTGACATTTCAAGCTCATGTAGGTTGAATACTGAACATCTATTTTCAGGCCTTTCCAGAGATGCTCTACTGCATTCAGGCGTGGCTGAACGTGGCTGAACACAGCAGAGCGTGAAGTCATTTCTCTGTGTTTTTAGTGGTATCCTTCAGATTCTCGTCTTGTTGAAATGTTTTCTACCACCTTGAGATGGTGGTAGGATACATGACGTTCATTTATGCTTTTCTGCATCAGTTTTTCCCTCCATCCTGACCATTCATCCCTGTCATAGAAACTGTCAACCACCAGTTGCTAGAGAAAAATGTGCATTCCCCAGCTGGTTGGCACGTGGTCGCTGGAGGTCGCTGGTTGTCAGAGTGTGAAAGCTACAGAGAGGATGCTGCATCAAAAACTTCCTTGTAATTGCTTTGGTTGCTACTAGACTGCTGTATCCTCCCGTAGTTTGCATGGAGTTTGCATATAAGACGCCAACTTGTCTGCAAGCACTCATCAACCACTCGACCATCAAAAAGTGCAACTGTTGAACGCAACCTTTGGGCCTCTTCATGAAAGCGAGCTGCCTCTCTCGCTCTCCGTGTTCCAGGTCTCCCACACCTGAACCGCCGCAGCTGAACAGACTCGTTTGCTCTGCTCGTTTGTTTGCTTATCTAACTGCTCCAGCAGCGAGCGCTCTGTGCCATTCGACCGCTGCACTCTGTGATGTGTGGTTGCAGGATTCAGTGTAAACTCAAAATCTTGGAAGGTGAGCTGTAGCAAACTTGTGGCATCAGTCCTGCTCTGTTCTGCTGTGTTTATGCTTGCCGGTATGTTAGTGGAAGCTTGGCAGGGGTTCCCTGTCAAGCTTATAGGCTTTCTCCTATTTTGTGGCCAGCCAGCTAGCCTAGGCACAGTAATTTTTTTTTTGTTTTGTTTTGTTTTAACATGTAGCTTAGTATTTCTTTCTAAGTGGAGACCTATGATTGTTGTGCTGGCCTTGGAAACCCTGATGTCTAAATTTGATAGTTATATATAATTACTTTACTTTTCCTTACTTTAAAACTGCACTTGCCACAGTTTCACTAATGCCCGGCAGTTAGTTGGCAAACGGTCCAAAACTAAAGGCAACCTGCTAATGAATAAAGCAATTGAAAGGTTTTTAATGTAGTACTGTGATAAATTTCTCTTAGCAACTACTAGCAAACACTCACCAGCCAAATAGGTTTTTGTCTCCGAGTGATCCCAAAACCAATGGGACTGAGACCTTATGCAGATGTGGACTCAAAAACTTGTTTTTTCCTTCTCACTGTCTACAGGCTGATTAATCAACAGTTTACAGTAAGATGAGTCTCAGTCGCAACAAAACTTTCCAAATGCACTACATAATTATTGATTTGTGACTGCTTTGCTTTTTCAGTCAAATCAGCCAGCAATGGCACGAGGACTGCAGGTCTGTGTTCACATTTTGCCACAACAAAATACAATTTCATTGAGTCGGCGAGCCCGTTAAAGCCCTTATTTCTTGGAAACTGCTCAACAGCATGAATGCTGAACTTCTGCTGTGATCATCAACATTAAATAATTGCCACTGTAATAACTTGAAGTTGAAAATGTTGCCTTATGCTCTGCAGAATTTTGTCTGCTTGTTATGTTTTCAGTACCAAAATCCTCTCACTTTTAAGCATGCAAGAGGGGAAAAAAAAACAACACATTTTACACACTGGGTTCTAGACCAACTTGGTGGCCAAGACATAGCAACATTCAGTTTCTGTAGGCAAAAATCCCACTAATTAGAATACAAACAGATGCTTCAGTAGAACATAACAAATACTCATCCAACTCAACTGGGCCTAGACGTGTATACACATGCACACACACACAAGCAGGGTGACTAGAGATGCTGTCTCTCTCTCTCTCTCTCTGTGAAACTGCAGTTGCAGAATGGGTGACAGAACTAAAATATTTATACCCAGATCTTAGCAGTCAGTACTAACAGAGGAGGAGGGGGGGGGATGGATAAAGACAAGGAAAGAGGGAGATATTCAAGAGAGGCGGGCTACAAGGAAAGGGGCTATGGAAAGTGTCGGTGTCTGTGAGTAAGAGGAAAAGCAGAGCGATAACAACAGAGAGAGAGAGAGAGAGAGAGAGAGAGAGATGAGTGTGCAGCACAGATGCCAAATGAATCTAGGGCAGTTCAGAAAAACAAGGCATTATTCCAAAATCCACTTGCTATGTGTGTGCAAGTATGTGCACGTAACTGTATTTCTATATTTGTGTGCGAGTGAGTTTATGTTTGTGTGTGTGTGTGTAATGTAAAAGAAAATGTGCTAAGCATCCATTTAAAGTGAAAGTAGCATGCCAGAGGTTAAATATCAAGTAGAAATACCACAACTTTCTCTTGCGATTAATCTTTGCGCTTTTATTCATCACCTTTGTAACAATTGCACTCCTCTACACATCCCTCCCACTCTTCTTTCTGCCTCTCTTTTACACACACACATACACACACACACACACACACACACACACATCCACAGCAGGCAGCAAGTTTTTTTTTCTCTTCATCAAACTCAAACACTGACGGATTTTCTATATATGAGCAAGGGTGTGGGTTAAAAGGGGTGGGGGGTTGGCACGAACCAAAGATGATGGCAGATGGTGTCCTTACTTAACACACATACAGTACACACACACACCAAACACTAAGCAGATACAGTACATCCTCATACTGGCGAAAAAATGAGCGCGTACATAACATTCACGGCTCATATCCATCCACACATGCAAAAGCTTCAGCATCTCCTCTTAGCTGCCAGCGGCTCAGTTCTTTACTTCCTTACAGAAGTTTTTGTCAAGGTCAGACAGCGATTTTGATTGACGCTTAACTAGGTAAATAATGTCATATTGTATGTGCTGAACCTATGAGTATGTCCATTCTGTAAGACTCTGAAAATGCTGCTCTTATGATTCACATCAGTAACAGCTGCATACTGCATGAGTCACGTCAAACGCCTTCGTCCTCTGGAGATTATTAAATCTAGAAAGCAGCCAAAAACTTCATAAAGCTCAAACTAGTTAAAGTAATTTTGATTCATTTTTAAAATACTGATCCATGTCGGCCCCTTATTTAGGTTATTCAGAGGCAAACTAAAAGATTACTGCCTTACTTTATATAAACAGATTTGGAACCTTGACTCTTGCATGATGACATTTTTCCTCTCTCCACATAAGCTAGAGATATACACAGGTGGGGCAGACAATTGCAGTCAGACAACTCACATTTGGAGCGCTTATATAAGGCACAGAATAGAGTTTGGCATCCAAGCTCTGACCTCATCACTCCTGGTAGAAAACATTTGTGCAGAGGTATTTGGGAATGATGAGTAAAAATACCTCCAGTCAGTCTGCAGGTCTGCAGGTGGGTGACGTGGTGGTTGGAGCTGAGTAGGCTGAACTGCGCTGTCAGAGCACAGGGAAAGATGGGAAAATTTGCAGCTTGAATAGTTTGCCAGCTTGCATTTGGTACATGATGTCAAGAGGAAGGTTTGTCGTGTGTGTGTGTAAAACAGTGCAGCTCTGCTGACTGCTTGAACTTTGCCCCATTGAAGACACTGTAAGACTGAAGAAAGATTTTTCTCACAATGCAGCCAATTCGGCATGAAGTTGTGCATGTGCAGTATATAAGTATATGTGTGTACTGTATGTGTGTGTGAGTTTGCATGTATTGTGTGTCTGTGCAAATGTGGATGATTAGCGCTTTGTTTCTTTCTTCCTGGCCTGGAGAAAGCTACACTGTTAAAAAACTGGCTGTAGATTTTACAGTAAACTACTGGCAGCAGGGTTGCCAGCCAGTTACTGTAATTTTTACAGTAACTTATTTACAGTTTTACTGTAATTTATTTACAAT
>VUQK01044088.1:11692-24182 GCA_015106715.1 Bujurquina vittata
GAGGAGGGGGGGGGGGGGGCCCCCCGGACAGTCCCCCCCAATGGAAAGTTGGGTTTTGGGGCCCCCCCCCCCCCCCCCCCCCCCCCGACATAGTAGGCTGGTGATCCTCTGGTGTATAATCTGTCTGCTTGTCTCAAGGCCTGCTAATCCCCACCAGTTGTAAACCTGTACCCGACCATAAACATCTCTCCCTTCCTCCCCCCAACAGAAGGTTGGTGTGACGGGTCCGCCAGACCCTCAAATGCGGTGCCCGTCAGTCATCGAATTCGGAAAGTATGAAATCCAGACATGGTATTCGTCTCCCTACCCACAGGAATACAGCAGGTAAGAAACACATCATAATGTAGCACGATAGCACACAGAGTAAAAGTGTGAGCGAAAAAAATATCAGTATTCATCCTGCAAAATTAAAGTCCTCCTGTTTGCTTTTGTGTCTCAGCTAATGAAGTTCAAATTTCAAAAAAAAGTTCTTAAAGTGATTGCATTTAATTATTCTGTAAATGATTTTCTCAGTTATTTTGAACATTTTGACATTTGCCTTCGTTGGACTATTAATCCGAAAATAATTGAATGCCATAAGAGAGCAGCAAATATTCCAGCTCGAGAACAAAACTTTTGGCATCTTTGTTTGTTTCCCATGTAGCAGACTCATTAAAAGCATCCCTCGCTGCTCCTTCTGTCTTTGCACTCCCGTTTCCAGACTACCTAAGCTCTACCTGTGCGAGTTCTGTCTGCGCTACATGAAGAGTCGCAGCATCCTCTACCAGCACATGAAGAAGTGCAACTGGTTCCACCCTCCTGCCAACGAGATCTACAGGAAGGATGACATCTCTGTATTTGAGGTGAGGGGGTCACAGATGTGGCTTCTTTTTTTTTACTGCGGAGAACACGCTGGGAGAAATAACATAACCAGGATTTCTCTCTGAAAAAGGTTTTTTTACTAGACATTATGGGCATGCATGATTATTTTTCCTTTTTTTTTTAACAGAACAAAAAGCCACAACACTTATCTACACAGCTGTATGAGTAGAAAAAACAGGAGTAATGTCTTTCAATGATTTCCCAAACCATAAAAGTGGAGAAATTGTCATTAGACAGGCAACTTCTGAAAACACCAGTTGTAGCAACTTCAAGGTTGCACAATAAGAAAGGCAAAAGCCAGTTGAAAGTGTGAAAGTGTTGCATTTTCTGCATACAAACAGTTAAGATTTATCTTTATTCACACGCTGCTTTTTACAGCTTGGTGCTCTCTGGATTTCAAACACATAAAGCAGGCAGAGTTGTCATACTAATAGAGCGATGTCACACAAATACATTTATGTGAAGATAAACTGGGTTAAAAGGTGCTGGGACAAAATACCGGAATCATAAATATGTTGCTGTTTTTATTCAAATGTGCAGGTGCTCATAATGAAGTCCCCCACCGCACACACTAACCCATTTTGACTTACCAGTCACTACTACTGAAGGTGAAGTGAATGCAAGTTAACCAAGTTGCAATAAAAAAAGAAGGAACCCGGACAGAGTGTGTGGGTTAATTTGAATGTTTTCCTGCTCTTTTTGGTCTGTGTCAGATATCAGTGGTGATCAGAAAGATTGGCTGGGTGTCAACTTGATAAACTGAAAGACCTGAAAAGTGGGAAAACGGCTAAATAATGGTAACCTGTGCTGTAACAAAGAGAAGTGGGTTTCAATTCAAATCACATTTTCTCTCACCGGTGAAAAATGAGAACATGATGGCGATTTACTGTAACATAAATAATTGTTGTAAGGGGCTGTTGCTTTCTACACATTCCATAAAGCATTGCATTGGTGAATCCTCCTTCAACATCTCAGAGTGTGCGTGACCACACTCCACGCGGTGGTGTCCCCACAGAGGAATGCAGCTGCTCCCTGGTGTGGAAGTGCATTCCAGGATCAGAAGGCCCCATGTTCAGACTGGCCTTGCTGATCTCACTTTCCTGACAGAAGTGTTCTGCATTTAGGAAACTCCGGCTGAAGCGAAGGTGCTTTTGGCTGCTCCCTTATTTCTCAAGGGCTCACCACAGTGGATGAATCCACATGTTTGAGTTGGCACCATTTTTATGCTGGATGCTCTCCCTGACGCAACCTTCCCTTGTGACCTGCACTTGTTTGCCACCGTCTGAGGCTGGGTTTGTGTTTACTCTCAGTCTTGAACAGGGGAACTTTCTCGCATGTAAGCTGAATGTGTTAACCACTGCAGTCAGCCTTCAGACCAGATGCAGTCGGACATGAGATGTCGATGCAAAATCACATACAGTCACCTTGCAGCAATCGCCCAATGTTTGAGTCAGTTTAGTTTAGGTTTACCTGTTTAGGCATAGTGGCTGCATTATTGTAGTATTTTGGTTGTCACAGCAGGAAAAAAATCATCAGCTTATTATGGCGACAACTTGAAAATGAGCACACGGTTTGTCTCTGTTTCGTCTTGCCTCTCCATGCTCTGATTAATACATACTTTGTTGTGTGTATTGGGTTTGAAAATTACCTGCTGTTAGATCATTTTTCCCACATTGTAAACAAAAAAGAAAACTAAAAAAGTATGTAAACCTTTACAGCTGCTATAGCTGTCTCTTTCCCCCTCAGTTGTTGCACAAATCCACAAATCCTTTCAGATATTTTCCATGCTGTCTGCCGATTTGACCGGGATGCTCTAATTGAAGAAAGTTTCTGCATAATCACAGTTCATATATCACAGTACATTCCCACCAACTTTATGAATGTGAAGTATGTTAATCAGTCAGACCGCTCAAAGTGCTTTCAACATCCCCGCCTGCCATAATGGAACCGTCTGTTCTTTGTATCATTCGGGAAGTTATTATAAGGAGTTGCAGTTAAACGGTTCTTCTTGTGGCAATGGCCACCAAATTGAGTGGATTGTTGTCTGCAGGACACGGCCGTTGCAACTTCTGTTTTCCTCCGCTCTGCAGTCCTTTCCCCTCTCCGAGGAGAGCCGAGATAACTGGCTGTCTGCCAGCCTGAGCTTGCCTCCTTCTCTTTACCATTCATTGTTTCTCTTCTCCACCCTCTCTATCTTTCAGAGTCTCCAGGGGACATAGAGGAGATCATAGCCGAACACTAACTTCTAATCCATTCACCTTCACTCTGCTCCACAGCTCCCTAACATCAGCTTAGAGATTTAACTCTGTACTTTTGTATTTCCGGGATGGGAAAGGAGCCGTTTAGGAATGTCTGTGCTTTGCACTGATTTCTGTATTCCCATGAATGTCCTTCAACAGGTTGATGGGAATGTGAGCACAATCTACTGTCAGAACCTGTGTCTGCTTGCTAAACTGTTCCTGGACCACAAGACCCTGTACTACGATGTGGAGCCCTTCCTTTTCTACGTCCTCACCCAGAACGACAGCAAAGGCTGCCACCTTGTCGGCTACTTCTCCAAGGTAGTGTGGCTTTCACTCCCTCGAAGCATGGCTCTGCTGTCACACTGCATAAACATTTACTCTAAAATATATATTTATTCAGATTAAATGAAGCTGAAATAAGTTCCTAAAACATACAAATGGTCATTCTGTGTCCCAGATTAACAGTGGGTGCTGTGAGCACCATTGTCCCTCTGTGGCGTTTGCCTCTGCAGGTGCTCCCATTAGCATGCCACCTCGCTGCCAAAGCACAGCAGTTAGGGAGCAACACAGCACCATTAACGCCCAGCTCACACCCACACAGACCTGCTTTATAACGTGTTTCTATTATTTATTTATTTATCCTCTAATGGTTAAATGTGTCTGTCCTTTTCGTTTTCTTCAGGAGAAGCACTGTCAACAGAAATACAACGTATCATGCATCATGATTCTTCCACAGTACCAGCGCAAGGGCTACGGGCGTTTTCTCATCGATTTCAGTAAGGGTTCCTTATGTTCAAAAATAAATCGAATTCACAAAATATGGAGCTGGAATTGAGAATATTAGGCCCACTGACAACATTAGTAACTGAGAGGTGTGTTGACTAAATGAATAAAAAATGACTAAATTCAGACATTTAGCTCATGATGCCTGTGTCCTCGCTTCCTCCCTCCTTGCAGGCTACTTGTTGTCAAAGCGAGAGGGGCAGCCAGGCTCTCCAGAGAAGCCTCTGTCTGATTTAGGTCGACTGTCTTACATGGCTTACTGGCGCAGCGTGGTGCTGGAGTGTCTCCACGAGTTCCGCGACCGCCAAATCACCATACGACAACTCAGCAAGCTGACGGGGATCTGTCCTCAGGACATCACCACCACCCTGCATAGCCTCAACATGCTGGAGCAGCGGGGAGACCGGTTAGAAATATACTCCATGTTATAAACGACTTAAATATAAAGTTGTTACAGTAGTACAGGTACATTGTGATATATCATCATTCTTGTTTGATCTTTTTCATCATTTGCTGCTTTGGCAAACTATAAAGCCAGTCATTTAGGTGGATTCTTGAATGACAGCTCACGTTTGTCTATTTGAAAACGTGGAAAAAGCTGCGTAATAATTTCTGCTACTCCATTTTTTTTTTAAGTTTAAATGCTGATTTTGCTGAAGTGGCAGCACCAAAAAAATTAAATAAGAAAAAAAGAAGCTAGGCTTTCTGATGGAGGTACACAGACAGAGAAGAAATTGGTCCTGCTGCAGTTTTATTAAAGTCTAAAAGGATTACAAATTGAGAATAAAAAAATAGCAATCCAAACTCCCTGAAATGTCTTTAATATTTGAACAAGCGGTGCATAAGCTTAAATTCTGTCTGACTTTCAGCAGTTAACTCTCCTCATCCCCAGCTGCTATATTTTTCCACATACATCGCAAAAGCCAGTTAAGCTGCGTTACTTTGACCGCACCCACACTCTTGGCAATGAATGGATCTCATACGCTGTTCAGCGTCACAGAATACCTGTCACTTCCATCAGTTTACTGTCCAGAGCCAGGCGGTACCACACTCTCCCAGTGGTTGCAGTACATTGACACTTGAATCTAGAAAAATATGCATGCTGAGTTGTAACACTCTGTTTTGTTTTTGCTGCGGCTTCAACAGACTCGTCCTGATGCGAAGGGAGAAGCTGGTGGCCAACCACATGTCTCGTCTCAAAGCCCGGCCGCGACAGCTGGAGGTCGACCCCGAGTGTCTTCGCTGGACTCCTGTCATTGTAACAAACACCGTGGTCTCTGATGCCGATGGAGATGATGACGATGATGATGACGATGATGATGACGAGGAGGAGGAGGATGAAGAACCAAAGGAAGACACACGCAAGGAGGTAAAAATTTACATTGTATCCGTGAAGATAATAAAGTGACATCACATTTGCTTTTGGTTGTAATTGATTTAATTTTACTCCTTCTAAACAGATTAAGCCGAGTCACAAGGTCACACAGATGTCCTGGCACATGCGGCAAGGGAAGAAGGATGAAGAGGAGGAAGAGGAGAGGAAGAGTTTTCTAGGGTTTCCAATTGACCAGAGCTCTCCAATTCCCCCTGCAGTCCGCTGCCCCCCACCTGTACCTGAACCACCACGACCCCCTCTTCCAACAAATGGAGAACGTAGGCCACGAGGGCGCCCACCCAAAAACTGGCCTTGGGGTAAGGTGAAGGACAGCACACGGGTGGGACGGCCACCTAAGATCCGCCAAGTGGAGGAGGATGATGAGGATGATGATGAGGACAGGCCGGAGGGAGTAAAAACCACAGGCTCTGTCAACAGCCCGCCCTCCCTTTTCCGCTTGGACAGACAAGCAGACACAACAGCCTTTCGCTCACTTGACATGAGCAGGCACCCTTCCATAACCCCCACACGAAGAGGCCGGCCTCCGAGGAAAAAGAGAGGCCCAAAGCCCAGACTGACAGAAGGTCCCGGAGAGGGGCACCCCCAGCTTCCTGTGATCCCCAGGCTAAATGAGTCTTCGCCTGTGAGGAAGAGCCGTTTCAGCGAAAGCAGCGAAGAAGAAGAGGACGACGACGATGAAGATGATGAAGAGAGGAGGGCGTGCTCCCCTCCCATCCTCACCAAGCCAGCCGGTGGACTCAAATGCAAGGTTAGGAATGAGCAATCTTCAGATTTGCTGGTGCCATGATGTGAAAAGCACAAAATTAACTGCCTGCTTCTGAAGTTCATTTTATTCTAAAATTCCTTAGCACACCTAATTTCCTGTCCCGTTTCTACCTAGAAGCCTGTGAGGAAGCGCCGCTTTCGTCAGCGCAGCCACCCTCACAGCAGCGTGGTGACGGAGACCATTTCTGAGACCACAGAGGTGTTAGATGAGCCTTTCATAGACTCGGACTCAGAGAGGCCTATGCCCAGGCTGGAGGAGGAGACGCCACTGGGTCACCCACTACGCCGGTACCCACAATCCCAATCTGCTCTGAGGCTGTCTGACCCTGCACCGAAGAGGGGCCGGCTCTCCAACCTCTCAGACTCAGAGGAAGATGGTGAGCAATGATGAAATTAGTGGGAACTGGTTATGCATGCACGCATATACAATTCTGGTTGAAAGCTTGCACACACTTGCCATTAACAAGAATGTTCAAATGTTGTGTTGTGTTGTTGTGTCCAAGTTCCAGTTATCTGATGTTTTTAGGTAATGGTGAAGCTACTGAGATAGTTTGCCTTCTTCATTATCCCACCTGCTCTGTTAAGTGGTGCCAGTTCTATTGGCAGCCAAGCGGCCCCAGAGCATGACGCTGCTACTATCACACCTAACAGTTGCTACGCTTTTCTTGAGGCCGAATGCCTAAAATTTTACTCCTGAGTCTAATGAGCTCTCAAACAGAAGATACCAGCTGTGATCCATTGTAATCTTTAACAAGAAATCAACAGACCTTTTTAAAGATTAAAACACTCTGGAACTCTTAAAAAAACAAAAATAATTAAAAATAAATTCTTGTTTGTTTGTTTGTTTGTTTTTTCTGGTTAAGATGTTTGTTTTATAGTCATTTATTCCCCGGAAAAGAATTGTTCAGAGAAATAAGGCCATGACATTTATCTGAGCAAAACTTTATATGTCAGCTGTATCTAACGCCTTCATCTTACTTCTTTCGCAGAGCTAACAAGTGTGCCGAAGTCTGTAGCTGCTTTGACAGCAACTCCATCAGAGACCCTAGTGGACAACCCAGAGGTCCCAGTCAAAAAGAAGAAAGGCTGGCCCAAAGGAAAGAGCCGCAAACCACAGCACTGGAAGAAAAGAGGAAAACCACCTGGTGCTGGACCCACAGACGGTCAGGCCCAAAGTGGAGATCCTCAGCAACCCAAAATCAAAATGAAGCCTGGTCGCAAGCCCCGGAGCTGGTACCTGCAGCGGGCCCAGGAAGAGGCAGAAAGGCAGGAGCAGGAAAGGCGGCTGCTGGAGCAGCAGCTGGACAAAAATCCTCAGTTGCTGCAGTCAGGTGATCGGAACAGCAAACAAGCCTGCAGAACTAACACCGACAGAGATGTCAAACAGAAGGACTCTGAGGAAGAAGATGACTATCACCCTAAACCTGTTGAACTAAAGGTGCCCAAAAGGCGGGGGAGACCACCCAAGAACCGCCAGCCACCGCAGCCTACCCCGAAACCACCTCCCATCTCTGACCCAGAAGAGGAAGAGGAGGAGGATGAGGAGGAGACTGAAAGAGCCTGGGAAGAGGACAAACCCAGCCGCCCCCCATCCCGTCCTCTGCTGTCCCCTTCTTCCTCCTCTTCCAACTCAGGGCCCCGGGCCCCACAGTCCCGGCCTCAGGACACAGATATGGGTGACAGAGAGGAAGATGATGAAGACGACGAAAGGGAGGAAGACGAATCTGCCAGCATGGGTGGAGGTGGTGGTAGTATGAACAGGCGAGCAGCGGTCACACCAGGTTCAGGAAGCCGGCGCAGTGAAGATCATGATGCAGATGATGAGGGTGATGGACACTTGGAAGACAAGAGCAACAACAGTAAGAAGAGAAAAAGTCAGGACTCTGAAGATGAAGATGACGACGAAGACGAGGAGGAGGAGCCTGCGTCACATGCAAACTCTCCTCCAGTCAAAGAAGAACCCCCAGGTGTAGAGCCTTTTTTAGGCATAGAGAACAGCGTGGCCCAGGAATATGTCAGCAAACAAGAGGAGGAAGAAGAGGAGGAGGAGGAGGCTGAGGAAAGGGTGCAGGAGACCAAGTGCCGGCCCCCTTCAGCAGACCCTCAGCAGGAGGAGAGGAGGCGCAGAGAGCAGGAGGAGTCTGCTGCAGCAGCTGCGGCAGTGGAAACGGTCACGGCCATGTCTGTTCCTTCTGAGCCCATGGAGCTGCAGCCTCTGCACCCGGATGACAAGGACGTCACACTCTTGATGGAACCCCAACATCCACACTCCCACCCTCACCAGCACTCTGACTTCAAGGAAGAGCTTGGCCACCATCACCCGCACCACCCACATCACCACTCCAATGAACTGGACCTGGAGACCATGCAGGCTGTTCAGTCCCTGACGCAGGGGGAAGCCCAGGATGAAGAAACTGAGCCCCAGCCACACCACGGTGCTTACCAGGACTGTGAAGAGACCCTTGCTGCCTGCCGGACCCTGCAGAGCTATAGCCACACAGGAGAGGCTGAAGAGGAGGCACTAGCCTTAGTGGAGGAGTGTGGAGCCTCCCAGCACAGCAGCCCCCTCCCTAACCCCCCAGTACCGCCTCTGCCCAATCAGTCTGTGCGCTCGGTGAACAGCCCGGGGCTGCAGTCAGGCATCGTGGATACGACACCAGCAGGGCAAAGGGGTGGAACTCCTGGCCCCACCGGAGCAGGGGGTAGTAGTGGTGGCGCTGGAGGGGGGTACACGCAGATCACTCCTGAGCATCCTAGTTCTCTTTCGGCCCCCTCCCAGCAGAACATGGAGACTTCGCCGATGATGGATGTGCCATCTGTGTCAGACCACTCCCAGCAGGTGGTGGACAGTGGCTTCAGTGACCTGGGCAGCATTGAAAGCACTACAGAAAATTATGACAACCCCAGCAGCTATGACTCCACGATGGGTGGAGGGGGCAATGGAACAGGAAATGGGGGTAACGGTGGAGGAATGTCAGCTGCTGTGGTTGCAGGAGCATCCACAGCTTCGTCGTCATCGGTGTCCTCTTCTTCAAGCTCCGTCACCCCATCTTCCTCCTCTCAGTCCAACAGCTGCTCCTTTGTGCCAGCCCCCAGTCTCACACCTTCCACAGGCAATGGTGGATCCCAGCTAGCAATGGGCAGCTGCAGCCTCATTCAGCAAACAGGACCAGGGCCCAACAGTGGACCAGGTGCCAGTAATGTAGGCAGTGCTGTGCCCCAGCCCCCGCCACCCCCACCGCCATCCAACACCCCCAGCTGTGGAATTAAGTCTCCTCAGAGCTGTGGTGTGATCGAGAGGCCTCCCAGCACCAATCAGCAACAACAGCAGCAATCAACAAAAAAGGTTCCTCAGCAGCAGCAAGCTCCCAACCCTCAACCTCCACCTTCAGCTCCGCCACCACCACCACAGCAGGCGTTGTCCCAGTGCAGCATGGGCAATGGCTTTGCCTCCACACCCATGATCATGGAGATCCCAGAGAGCGGAGGTGGAGGAGGGGGCCGTACCCTCTATGAGCGCATGGGTCAGGACTTTGGTACCGGGGGCTACCCCCAGCCCTCAGCAACATTCAGTCTGGCCAAACTCCAGCAGCTCACCAACACCATCATGGACCCGCACGCTATGCCGTACTCTCACTCTGCTTCTGTTACCTCCTATGCCACCAGTGTTTCTCTCTCCAACCCTGGGCTGGCCCCTTCACCCCACACTCCCCTTCCTCAGGGGCAGCCCACTATGACTCCACCTCCTAACCTTAGCTCTGGCTCCATGAACCTGGGCTCTCTGCAGCTGCAATGCAACATGCCCACTACCAACATCGGCCTGGGACCCCCACCACACACACAGCGACTACAGGGCCAAATGGCCACAGTCAAAGGCCACATTTCCATTCGGTCCAAAGCCACGCAGCAGCTGGCCCCGGCACCACACCAGCAGCAGCTCTATAGCCGCAGCTCGGGGACTGTGGCCATGCAGGGTACGCCGCGCACGTTGGCTGTGCAGCGCGGCATGATGCCCAACCTCATGCCCACGGCACCCTATAATTCTATGAACATGACGACTCTGAACCCCATGTCAGCCAGCTACCGAATGGCTCAGCCCATGATGAACAGTGGCTATCACAGCAACCCTGCATACATGAATCAGCCAGCTCAGTACCCCATGCAGATGCAAGTGGGCATGATGGGAGGGCAGGGCTACCCACAGCAGCCTATGCAGCCCAATCACCATACCAACATGATGTACACTGGCCCCACCCATCACAGCTATCCAAAACAGCCACATTACATGAGCAGATGAGCAGCCAGGAACTGAAAAAGGAGACAGAAAGGGGCCAGAGCTTATGCTCGCTGTACTCTAAATGTCCATTAGTCCTGTTCACCCTCTCCAGTGCCTCAGAGGCACCAGTGGAGTGTAGGTGATGGGGACAGAGAGGGTCTTTGGGTTTCCAGTTTGGTTCTGTTTTTTTTTTTCTTTTTTTTCCTCTGTGTTGTCATTTTGTCCCTTTTTATTTGGGCTTGATTCCCCCTCCCCTCCCAGCTGGCTGTGTATGGGAGTAGTTGGGTAGGATTTGGTGTGTACATGGACCTCGGCTGTGCCATGGAGCTTCAGGCCAGGCTTGCACACAGGCCCAGGAGTCCCCTTCTTCTATCGACGTGAAGGAGGACAGTAAGGAACGACAAGTATGACGAGCAAAGTACACAGAAAGTACACAAGGTACGGGAGTACCTCGCTTGGTCAGACTGTGGACAGCGGTTACTGAGTATATTCAACCATGCACACAATCTTTTAATATAGGAAGCCTTACCTTGAAAAAGAGACAATGAAACAATGCAGGCGGACTGTTGTTTTATGTTAAACATACTGTTGAGCTTATTTTTGTTGTTTTTGTTTTTTAATACTTGTGTGAAGTCCGACCTCCTTATATGCTTTGAACTTTATATGTGTGGCATTCTGAAATGGTGATTACAGCCTCTTGCTCTCTGAAATGCCCAAACATCTGTGGCGCCGCTCGGTCACACAGCTTTTCGAAGTTCCAGAAAAGCAGAGCGGAGCAGGGCCTCGGGTGTTTGAGGCGTTTGACTGTTTTCCAGAGTCTCTGTCTTCCTGGATGGACAGTGTTGTACCAAAAACACAGCAAAGACACAGAAGAGACGAGCGTGTTACTGTCTTATTATATATCCATAAATGAAACAAGTAGCATTATTTTCCAGTTTGCCGCGACTCTGAAACGTTTCGATGTAAATATTCTGGTACTTCCCAATATTCAGCATACACACGCACACACACATATATATATATACACACACACACAAATACACACTGACTAGCTGTCTCCAATTGGTGGCTAGCTCAGGAAACATTCAGCTGTTTTTGTCCACACTCCACTGATGGATGGTATACAATGTCAGCCTTTTTTTAGCAGCTTAGGGAATGCAGAACAAACAGTGGGATTTCCATGTAACTGCTTTAAGGAAAGTCGGTTAACTATAGGTGACCTCGCCTCCTTAAGTGTTAGTGACCCAAAGAGGTTGAGGAGTCTGCTTCTGAATGGTGCGTTTTGTTAAAGGTTTTTTTGTTTTTTTCCCTTTTTTTTTTTCTGCGCTCCCATTGGCTAGAAATATGGCAGCAGACAGCGAGCCTTTGTGAAGGTGTGCCTGAATGCCCGATCTAGTGCAAGGTTCGGCCCTGGGATTGTTGCTCAGTTATATAAGCAGGGTCAGACGCGAGTAAGGATTGGAGGTTCTGTAGGTCAATGTTGACCTTGTTGCGCCATGTACTGGTATTCAAAGTCAAAAGAGGGAGTCTTCATTTTCATACAGACCTGGCATACAAACTTTATTTGTGTGTATTCTGTTCTGTACTTTTTTAAAAATTTAGTTTTATTTCTTTTCTGAATTTTGTCAGACTGGGCAGCTTTCTTTTATGACACAAGCTGACTCTTTTTGACTTTAGAAACCTATTGTAGAGAAAATGTTTTTTCTATAATATAAAAGGAAATTCTGACATTGATATTGGTACTGTCATTTTTTTTCACTTCTGTTTCAGGAAACGACAAAAAAAAACAACATATTTTTTAGCTCGCCTCTTGGGTAATAATTACTAAGAAACTCAAAATTTAAAAAAATTACCACTCACTTTTAGTGACTTTAAGATGCCTTTAACCTCTCCATTCCATCTCATCTCTAGAGTTTTTCTATCTTTGTGTAGTATATTAATGCTATTTTAAACAAAAGGACTACAAATATCTAAAGGTTACTCGGCATTTTTTTTTTCTTTTCTTTTTTTTTTTTTACTTCTGTGTTTTTTTAGGTTTTTTTCTTTTTTTTTTTTTTTTTTTTTTTTTTTTTTTATTTTGTATTATTTATTATATAAAAAAAAAAAAAAAAAAAAAAAAAAAAGGTGGGGGGGTGGTGTTGTGTCTGCTTTGCACACAGTGAAGGT
>VUQK01044088.1:31310-47888 GCA_015106715.1 Bujurquina vittata
AGGCAGGGAGCTCCATTGTGGCGTTTTACACCCATAGTTTATTATTTTTTTTTTTTATTTTTTAAAGTTCTAGTTCAAAAGTTTTGTTCACATCCCATCAAGCAGAAATAATGAATGGAATAAGACTGTTTTGCTTTTAAGGAGTGCATTTAAATCCAGGGGGACTATTTAAATCCCACATTTCATGCAGTAAAATCACAACTGTGTGAAATGTGTTCCTTGGATAAGCGCTGTAGGTTCTTACCAGATACACTGGGTAAATACAAAAATAAAAAACTTAGAATATTAACAATATTTTAGTGCTTTGTTTTTTTTACTCCATCCTAATAGTCCTGACCTATTGCCTTTCTTCCTCAGAATCCACGGCTGTTGGATGATGTCAGTTTTCACCCGTGTGTTCGGTTCAAGCGCTGGGAAGCCGAGCGGATCCTCTCCTTCATCCCACCTGATGGCAACTTCCGGTTGCTCTCCTATCACGTCAGCTCTCAGAAGTTAGTGTTGTGCTGTGACACAGGCAGCATACAGGGGTGCTACAACCCCAGCCAGTGATAGGTGGATGAAAGCATTAACTGGTGTCACTGTCATAAAATGTGAATAATTAGTTTAACCAGCTAGTAGCAACATTTAATCCCCTAATTGACTTATTACGCACATCTCCAATTAAGATAGAAAATAAGAAATACAAATCCATGAAGTAGGAGTGCACTGGTTTGTAGGACTCTGATTCGTGTTGTGTTCTCTCCTTCAGCCTGGTGGCTATCCCAGTGTATGTGAAACATAACATCACCTTTCGGGAGGGAAGTTCCCAGGGACGTTTTGATTTGACGCTGGGCCCCAAACAGACGATGGGCAAGGCCGTGGAGTCGGTCCTTGTCAGCAGTCAGATGCCTCGGGGGGTCCTCAATGCCAACCTCAACCCCTCCCAGGGAACATACACCTTTGACCCAGTCACAAAGGTAACTTTGTAACAAACTGTGTTTATATAGCAAAAACACAGAAGAAGGGAAATGAAAATTATAGTATGAATAAAAGATATTTTTATATACAGGTCTTAACAATAAAAAAAACACTGTTTGCTTGTGTGCAACATTTATTAAAAAAGTGGTAAATACTTCATGCTGTCATCTTTGTGCTCTTCGTTTTTTGTTTATTTTCACTAGTTGTTGACATGGGATGTTGGGAAGATCAACCCACAGAAGCTTCCTAGTCTGAAGGGCACCATGAGCCTGCAGGCTGGAGCCTCCAAACCTGATGAGAACCCCACCATCAACATTCAGTTCAAGATCCAACAGATGGCTATCTCAGGTACACACTCACCATGTGAAGCTCATCTTCATGTCACCTTTCAGGAATTCCTTCTCATTATTTGTGATCCTCTCTTCTTGGGCACGACCATGCTGTTTCATCAAGTGAGATCAGTAATTTAACTGTATTATGTACTGTAAATGAGTTTCAAACTGCAGAGAGGGAACTCAACCCCTACACAGTCAGGCTGCCTCCATCATGCAGTGTGCTCGGCTGACAAACACCTGATAGGAGAACACAAACGGTGGCCACTAGATGGCGCCAAAGCAATAAAGAAACCTCCGCACATGACACCAAGAAACAAATTTTAAGCCTTCAGTGTTGAATTTCATACAGGAACTTTTCTGCTAATAACTTGATGTATTTGCATTATGATATTATGATAAGCTTTATAATATTAAAGGGTAGAATACCTTCAGAGATGTACCTTAGGTAGCAGCTATAGTTCTACGATGTTTCATCAGAATGGTAAAAAATGTCAAATTAAACTTTTGACCTCTTTTCCAGTTTGTAAGTTTTAGTTAGTATGAAATGGCTTGTATGTCCTTTCACAACCGGAATATTTTTCTTGGCTTCACTTTGTACAAATCAATTAGGGGAAAAAAATCGTTTGTTTACACTGGGAGGGAAAGTAGTGGAATTTGGGAAATGTTAGTAAAAAACAAAATCTTTTTACAGTACAGCAGGGACAATGTTTTTGTTTTTATCCCAAAGGTTGAATGACTCAGAGTGAAGTGTAAAATAGTCATCTTAGTTTCACTGAGGATAGGATATTTAGGAAAATGTGACAAAATGCGTTGTAACACAGAATGGAACGATAATGGCTGATAAAGGCTGCGGTGGTTTTGGAACCTGTTGGTGAAATCTCTCTGGCGGTTTTAGTTCAAACGTCTGTAGAAGAACCTGTTGGCATCGCTGCTCCGAGCCCTCCACAAGCAGTCCAGCCCGATAATTAACGTCAGTGTTTGTTTTCATTCAGTAACAGAGGTCTAATAAATTCCTGATGTATTTCTGTCCTCCTTCAGGACTGAAAGTGAATCGGCTGGACATGTATGGAGAGAAGTATAAACCTTTCAAAGGCATCAAGTACATGACCAAAGCTGGTAAGTTCCAGGTCCGGACGTAAAGACTGCTTCTCTGTGACAACCGGACCGAGCCACCATGAGACTGAAGGGTCATGTGGTGGTGGAAGAGGAGTTTGGTACATTCCCTGTGCTTATGCATTTACCCATGAAGGCTTACCAACACCAACTGGAGGCTCCTTGTAGCAGTTATGAGTGGACCATTGCACACAGACATGAAACCTCTGTTGAAGAACTCTGCCTGATTCGGGCAAGTTTGAAGCAAGTGTCCTAAAACATTTTCAACACTGTCCATGCTGAACTCAGCCAAATTATTCCACTACAGATTTGTCCTTTTAATCCATTAACAGGATTTTCACTGATGAAGTATATTGAAACGGAGCTTCTGCAGAAACAGATCCTGAAAGTAGTGAGCTGCCATAAGTTTACTATTCTCAGATCAAATGAGCGCTGCTAGATAAAGCAGTAGCGTTTTCTGACATTTAAGAAGTTCAAGTCAAATGAAAGACGTACAGTGACTCCAAAGTGTCCCAGTTTTTACTGGCAGTGAAAATCCACACTCTGCTTCTTATCCTCCTGTCCAGGTTTTCTTTGCTTTTTCTTTTTCTTTACCGGCAACCTGGTCCTTCTGTTTTCTGTTTGCGCTTCTGTTTGTTCTGTTTGTTGCTTTGCCGCAGTTCCGTGATATTGTCTGCAACACTGGAGTCGGCGTGCTGACGTATTAGAATGTGTCTCTGAAACTGTCCTCAATCTTTCAAGTATTTTCTTTGTAAGTAAGAAGGATGGAGTGACTGTGTCTTTCTGAGCTATTTATTACTAGAAAATCATGCACGTTCACCTCTTTCTGTTCAGCTATAATCAAGTAATGTTGTGTTTCAATGCTGTCATTAAATTTCTTGGAAAAGAAGCTCAATCCTGAAAGTTTGGTGCTTAACACTATGGTCCAAATGTTCCAAAAAGGTTCTCTCAGCCTTTATAGTCAATATGATGTGCTGTTAAAAAAAAAATTCTCTTTGCATACATGGTGTAAACATACTGTAAGATTATGAATGTCACCATGGAAACTGGTGATCCAGATAAATCAGAAAGAGTGTGATGAAGTGATGCATCCCGTGCCTCAGGGTGTCTGCTGGAATCAGCCCACCATCATATTGTGGTCTCATAAAGCTGGCATGGAGGGTCATGGTTGCCACAGATACATTGTGGTGTTAACAGCTCAGCGTATAATGAATACAACAAATTGTGTAAAGATGTAACAGCGAGGTACCTCAGAATAAATGCTTTGTGTTTACAGCATTGTTTGTGTTTGTTAAACAGCCTCCAGTGGAGTGTTAAAATGGTGAAAAAAATAAAGATTGTGATGCGTTATAACCAAGCAATAACACTAATTATTGTTTGTAAAATATGGTATTTTTCACATATTGTGTTACCAGTTACAAGGTGCTTGTATCAGCTCAGTACTCTTAAATTAAATTAAATTCCAATTCCAACTCTTAAATTTAAATTTGCTAAATTTGAATGAATGTTCATAATATTAATGTAAAGTATATTGACAGGTCATTTATTAGTATTTTTACATGCATTTCTGGTCATGATGAGATGCTTTATCACAAATGGGCACACAAATATTAGTTAGGTACACAGCAAGCTGCAAACCTCAGATAAAATGGTGATTGTGTTTACACAGCATTAGACTGTATTAAACTGCCCTGTGAAGTTATTACATCTACAAGGAAATAATGGGAGTGGTTTAAGTTTGTTACCTTGTTTATGATTATGGGCAGCTCTGCATCAAATTGCTGGCAGAGGTGGGCTTGGCCAGGATCCAGGTATTCTGTGGCTTCATGAGTCAAAGATGAACATTTTAGATCCAATTACAGAGAAATCGGAAGAAACTGACTTAATGGCATCAGCTAATGTGGTTTCAGAAATCTTTCTGGATTCAGGGGCTCAATTACATTAAATACCACTTAATGCAGTGTGTGAAGGGAATACCCAAGCTGGAGGACTCTTGTTCTGACAAGGTGAAAAAAGAGAAATGAGCGTGCATTTAAAAAAATCTTTCCGATTGAAGTGGAGGTAGGATAAGAGCAAATTTGCTAGGTATAACAGCAAATTGTTGTTGATCAGAAATTAATGATATAATAATGATATAAAAGACCCCCCCCCCCCGATTCCCCAAGTAGCGCTTATCACTATTTTTTCTAAAGGGAATTAAGTGTAATTAATCACCTTGCCCCTTCATAATGTCTAAACACCTGGTTTAAACCACACGAAGTTTCACAAGAGCTTGTCTAAAACTCACTTTTCTTCTTTTTTTTATTTTAAGACTCAAAGGTCCATTTTGTGCCACTTTACGCGCTCCAGATGTGTGACATCAGCCCGCTGCCCTTGCTCCGACTGGCTGGACTCCAGTCCATAATTTACTGATGACTTTAACCCTCCAAAAGATAGTTACTACCTTTTCCTCCCTCCCTCTCTCGACCACACTCGTTTAAAGTCAGTTATGTCATTAGGGTCCAACTTTGTCCTCTCGCTCTTCTTCTTCCTCTTCGTGCATTGCTTTGTGGCACATTTTATTCTTTATGAACACATTTTTAGCTGTCAGCTTTTCAAATATACGGTTTTAATTTTTTTCTCAAATTTTAAATTATTTCTTTTAAAACGCTTTAAAGACTGACGCGAAAGGGGAACGTCGAGACATTTGGTGGTAGGTTCTCGTTTTTTCATTATAATAATTTGTCTTTTTCCCCTCGCAGATAAAGAGTGCAGCGTCGATTTTATGTGTCTGTGAGAAACTACTAATTCTACTGATTCTGAGCGGCATAAGTTGTACTTCAAATATCGAATAACCAGAAATTGCGGTCATATATGCAATTTGTTTGCTTTGCAAAATAAATACTACTAATTGCCCCCAGCAGGTAAGTTTGGAAGTGTCACATAAATGAAAATAAAAAATGTGAATTGACGCGCGGTGAACGTGCCGTTTTCGTCACCCGCGTGCTCCAACCTGTTTTGTGTATTGGCAGCAGATAATGGGCAGTGTCCTAATGCAAATCTAAGCACGGCTGTTAGTGCTTATCTGCTCGCTTTGATCGGTGTGGGGCGGCCGGGCGCCCCGCGGTGGTCCCTGTCGGTGAGCACGTGGACGTACAGTAACAGCGGCGGCCGGCTCGTGCACACTTGACACTGGCCTCGGCGGATTAAAGAGACGATCACGTGCTCCGCTCCGCGCGGAGCGCGTGTTGCAGCTGTGCAGCGGCTGTAGTTTCGTGTCCCAGCTGTGAGTCTATTTACACTGTGCAGGTATACGCAGATACTCGCACTACTGCACTCACACATATCTGCAACAATGTTACCGCTTATCAACTTCCAGCTGTTGCTTATCAACTAGCTGACTGCTGTGTGGCGCAGCGTCTCACACCGTGTCCTTATAAGGTTGTGCTGTTGTAATAACTTTAGCCGTCATCTAACTTAATGTTACCTTATTGTTAAATGTATGCTGTCAGTGTTTATCCTGAGAAAATGAGCTTGGTAGCTTAACAGTGCTATGGTTAGCTAGGACGCAAAGCTGGCTACTTAGACTTAGAGTGTAAATGGTTTGTACATCTCCCATAAAGTTTGTGTTTTGGAGCCTGATTTTAGTTTTTGGCCATATTTGGATTACAGAGATGGTAAACTGTGCAATGCACAGACGCATATCTGCTTATAAAACAATAGAGTTTCAGAAAGCGCAACTGACGCACAAACTTTGCGGACCATCTGTAAATGGACTAGTTCTTATATAGCGCTTTTCTACTCTGACTGAGCACTCAAAGCGCATATACAACACGTTTACATTTACCACATTCACACAAGTACTTCCATACGTAACTAAGCTAAGTTCTATAATTATCTAACATTCACACACATTCAAACTCCAACGTTTGCGTCGGAGAGCAGCTTGGGTTAAGTATCTTGCCCAAGGATACATTGGCACGCAGCCTAGAATAGCCAGGAATCGAACCACCAACATTCAGATTAGTGGGTCACCTGCTCTACCTGCTTAGCTACAGACACTCCCTGCTTCACAGCCAATAATATTATTTATTAAACAATTGGATTAAAATGCTCCAAAGGGCATGAAAATGTAGTTCAGTGACTCCAATCAGGGGAGGTCAGACCCCTAATTCAAGTATCCAGATGTAGAACACTTACAGTTATCCAGTTCATCAACTGTAGATTTGTTATGAAGGGGAAACTGTTCATAGCAGCCAAATTTGTTGTTGTTGTACTGGGTAGTATAAAGGCTGCTTTTTATACCTCTATGGTCGGTCATTTTAACATGGGGTCTGTGGGGATTGAATTGCCTTTGAAGCAGCCTCAGATGAACTGCTGGGTTTTTGTTATGTCCAAGTTGGCTTAATTTTTAGGTCTCTGCACTTTATATCTCCCTATAAGTCCATGGGGGAAATTATTTATAGGGTCTGGGACAAAATACTGTTAAGGTACTGGCTTGTATTCTACCCATGTTCTATATATACATGTAGCTGATAAGAGACACTGACACCATGGAGCAGTGAAATACTGAATTTATTTTTCACAGAAATGACTATGTTTCATTCGAGCCAAACATATCTTGTGCTACCTTATGTTGCCATGATGGTATCATGATCGTATCCATCATAATATCATCTTGGTAATGTATCATGATAGATTATCATATGGGGAGTTACTGTGCACTTACCACTGATCTAATTTGGCAGGATGTGCTCACTGTGACCTCTGCCATATAGTAGCAATCATTTAAAAGATTCAACCTTTAAGAATGAGCACAAGTTCATTGGAGTTAAAGTAGCTTAGGTTGCCTTTACTTTCCACCACTACAGTTAAGACATCTAAAAAAACAAAACAAACAAACAAACAACAACAACAACAGCACCTTGTGAGCAGGCTGTGAAACAAGGGAGTAGCAAAGAAACACTGAGTTTTCACAGCACAATTCACTTTACTGACGGTTGACTGGAGCTTGCGATCACAAGACAAAGGAGACTGTCCCTGGCTTCAACTCATCACCCTCCTCCTTTCATTCAGGGAGACATAAGCCCCCCTGTCCATGTGGGGTCTGCGATTATAACACAGTATCTTCTCAAACTGATCACGTAGGCCTATAGGGCTGTGAGCCAACTGGATGCACAACACTGACAGCTGTGTTCAGAAACCAGACGATATCCAGACAGTAGTTGTAGACAGTAGCTCTCTAATGTAGGGCAAAACATTTAATGTAAAACAGGCAGTTGTATAAAAATGTTAGAATTAAAGGCAATAACAGGGTTGGCTGGAGCTCAGGTGGTAAATCCGGACATCTACTAATTGGAAGGTTGGCGGTTTGATTCTTGGCTGCTCTAGTCTGCATGTCAAAGTATTCTTGGGCAAGATAGTGAACCCCAAGTTGCTCTCTGATGCGTTCATTGGAGTGTGAATGTGTGTGCAAGTTAGAAAGGACTCAGGTGTAGAAAAGCTCTATATAAGAAACAGCCCATTAACCAACACATTTGGAGCCACATATTAAGCCTAGCAATGATAAATTCATGAAAAACTTTTTTGTATTTGGATGTTTATTTGAAATATTTTGTCCTCTCCATCTTTCCCTTTGTTGTCTCTGCGCACCTCCAGACAGGACCCAGGCTTACGTACACAAAGCCATGAGTGGGCTGCCAACCATACCTCAGGGAAGCTGGAATAGATGGACTCCAGACTGGAAGTTACCGCACAGATTCTCCAAGGCAACTCCTGTGACCAACAAGACAAGAATTACATTTATAATTCTTTTTAACTGACAAGATGAGCGTTAAAGCTATCCCATATTGCGGCAGCTGGTTTAATATCTATCCGATGTTCAAAGACTGATCCAAGACAAGTTATCCATCTGCCAATCTGTTTTTAAGAGCAGCCAAATGATTATGTGACATTGCGATTTTAGCAGGTGTTTTAAGCTCTAGTTTTTAAATTTAACTGTGTGTATATCTACGATTTTAAGTCTTCTTAAATAATAGAACTGACAAATAAAGCAGGACAGTCACCATGCCCAGGCCAAAGGGAGGATCAGGACCGCCGTCTGAGAATGCTTATGAGGGCTCCACGGATGTGGAGGAGGCTCAATCTCTTCAGTTGCAAAGGAAATGCATAGAGACCACATCGCCACTGAGCAAATATATTGAAGCCGAACACCAAGAAGCAGGACTGTTCTCCTTGTCTCCATTCGACGCTTCGCTGGAAGCCACGCTTGACCTCCAGAAGAAAAGAAGGAAGAAATGTGGGGCCTGCACTCCCTGTCTCCGCAAAGAGAACTGTGGTACTTGCGCAAACTGTCTGAACCGCAGGACCGGCAAACAGATTTGCAAGATGCGCAAATGTGAACAGCTGAAGAAGAGGCGGACCGAGTGGGAGGTAGTTGAGGTACAGAAATGCTTACGTGTCTCATACAAACCCTTCACACTTCCAACCCAAAGAATTCTGATGCTTGGTCAGGACCCATAGGGTTAAAATTTAGCAGGGACTTGTTGCAGATGGGCTGGTACCATATGGTAAATGTATTGATATTGAGGGAGTATTTAAACCCAAACCAAGTTCTTTTCCTGAACCCAACCAAGTAACCTAACCAAACAGTGACAGAATGGGAAGAGTCAGGACAGAAGTCGAGCTCCTGTCTTGTGGTTATGTGATGGTGCCATTAAATGAATAACTGTTGTCACCAGCACCTTCCATCTACAGCCTTACACCTGAGAAAAAAATGCTACAGGGGTACACAGTGAGGAAAAAGGATTCCTAATCAAGCATCAGTGTGTGACGAGTTGGGAGTGACAGTGTCTTTCCTCTTTATGCTACATTCAGGGAATACTGCTTATGCATATACTATAGATTTAGAATATCAGCAGTATTCACATTCTTTGTGCAAAATGCTTTTTTCTTCCTAAAGCCGAATATCCAAAATTGCATTCGTCCGTCCATGCAATTTTCTTCAGTGCTTGCTTATTGCTTTTTCGTGGGGACATTCATAGAACATCTAATAAGGAAGCACCCTGGAAATAAGGACAAAAGCAGTTTTTTTATGACCGTCAGATCATTAGGGGACTGGAAGCGTTTGCTCTTTGGCCACCTAAAACACACTAACATTATTAGATTACACACTTCCCTCTGCGGGTTTTCACAGTACGCCCTGTTCTGCCTTTTGCCAGAGAAAATTCTCGTGGTCCTTGAGCAGAAGCATGAAAGAGAGAGTATTTATCCGTACATTCATTACAGTTCATTATATTGATCACAAACATCTTCCATGCATTCAAACAGATAGATGGAAGCTTTGCAACGTCTGATGCTGGCATAGGCAAGCCATGACCTGCTTCTCCTCAGGCTGGATTATAGCTGCGTGTATCATATATGCAGCGTTTATGGTAAAGCAGTCAAAAAGAGAAAAACGCACACACGAACGAAGTTTGGACCTATAGTTTCATATTTAACTTTCTTCATGGGAATCTCTATGTCCAAATAAAACCCACATAACCCAGACAGAACCTAAATATCTCTGTGGAGTGCCTTTTATACAGTGATGAAACGGCGTGTAATATAAGTTCTAAAGCATTTGTGTGCAAAACTTTGGACAAATGACATATATTCATTTTGGAAGTAAAAAGAATTCCTGAACAGCTCCACCTAAAACTACTTTATTTAAACTAGAAAGTTAATCGTGAAACCTTTAAGGTTTTGTAAGTGTTGCAGTTTCCTTGAATGTTCTCCTTCACATAAGGCAGTGAAAAAGTCAAAAAACTGTTGAACAGACTGAGTGGACAAACTGTGACGGTTACCCAAGATTCCGGCAGTTGCCTGTGCTTTGCCCTTTGACCTCTTGAGGTTTTCAAATGAGGGTGGGGGTTAACCTCGGGCCGTTTTTCTATTTGTGTGTGTGTGTAAAGAAAGAGGGAGAGTGTGGGTTTTTAAAGTGCTCACTTGTGTGTGTTAATGGATGTGCACGCGTGGGACTATGTGTGTTTGTGCATGCACCAGAATCTTAACCCAGGGGGATGGGCTGTAAAGTCAAATAAGCGGAGGGCGGGAAGATGCAGTAAATGGTCAGCAGTATTGGAGGGGGAGAAGCAGGAAAAACCTGAATAGGCTACAAAAGGATGGCCAGGGAAGGAAAACACTGTTTCTGCACAGACAGCAAAACAAGCACCTTTATATTCTCACAGACGCATACATAATTGGACAGTGTTTAAAAATTCATGATGAAAAGAAGCCTCTGTGGCCTTCATAGGTTATACAAATTAGAATTTTGAAGATAAATTTGCCAAGAAATGCCTTGAATGGAGATACTATTCTTCAAGAGCATTAAGAGAAACAAAATCTTTATGCACAAAAGTAATAAAGGTAAATATTACACATATACCGCACACACGCCAGGCTTCTCAGTTTGATTGATCACGCGTCAGAATGCAGTCTTTAAACTGCATTCTGTCCTTTAGTGTTGGGACGATAGCATTGCCCTTGTAACAACCATGTGCCATTATTTGCCTGTGCAAAACTTTCTGTGATGTGATTTTTGCTGTTGTTTTGGTGCACATTAATCTATCAATCTCTCATGTGCATAAATGCAAAAGTACAGTAGATACATAACACCACACACCCAGTTTGTCTAGGCGTGTAACTGAAAACTGAAGGCTAGAGGAAAAGGTATGTTTGCTTAGCTGCAAACACAAAATAATGGTTACTATCAGCATTCTTCAGGCCTGTCCTGTCTTGTCTGTTAAATGGCTTCTGAATCGGCAGCAACAACCCATGAACGAGAACGCTCAGCAACACTGCAGACCGAGTTTAGTAACACAACTGAGCATGAAATCAGCCAGCAAAAGTCTCAGGGGTTTCTGATGCCTGCTTTTGGTGAAAAAAAAGTTTGTACCTTTTAGAGAATGATAGGACAGAAAGTGTATATCTGAGCATAGCATTACTTCAGGCAGGCAGCAAAGTCAAGATCATCCTACAACTCCAGCAGAACAGCTGAGCCCACTGTGCCAATATCAGCTGATGCACCATCGGGGACCCTTCTACAGTATGTATTCTACTAGCAAATCTAACATAGGGTGTACTATTTAAGTAGATTTAGCCTGCCTCCTCTTACTGTGCACTGTGGTCATTTAGGCGTGCTCTACCTGGTAGAAAAGTCATAGCACCAAAAATAACTGAACCAAGAAGGAAAAAATGACCTTCTTTTAAATAGAGTATTAAGCATTTTCATTCACATGCTTGCTAAAACTTTGCCATGCGAGTTCAAGTGGCAGGGAACTAGCCATTGCTTTTATCAAAAGCTCTTGTTATTTAGGAACAATAGAGGCTTATATGTGCCATATAAAACCTCTAAAACCTCTGACCGTCACAGATTTTAATGTATGCCTCTCATGCCTTTCCTTATTTTCTGTCATATAAGTATTGTTACAATGTTGGATGCTCATATTAAAGATGTTAACACAACCTTTAAACACAAGATTCAAATAGTGATGTCAGTGCATGTAAAAGGAGTCCTGGGAGCCTAAAGCTCAGGCCTCAGAGTGCTGTAAGCAATCTGCTTCAGACAGTTTCTTTTCTACTTAGAGAAACACCATGCTGCCCAAACCTTGTTTCTGAGGGACAACCAATCAGAATAAAGTTAAAGGGAGCGGCTCTAAAACAGAATTACAGAGTTTAGCACATATAGTTGCAGTCAGAAGTTTACTTTAACTCATCATGTGCATGAATGTTATGGTAATTTGGGGCTTTTAATGATTTCTTTGTACTATTCTTTTTTCAGGGTGGAATGATTGTACAGTATCTTTAATAGCTTTAAAAAACAGCACAAATTTGAATTGATTTAGGATTTTCTCTAATCCACACAGGGTCAAATACACACACACACACACACACACACACACACACACACACACACACTAACTTAAATCTTTTAATAAGTGGTGCTGAAGGTTTTACAGTGTTTTTTAATTTTACAAGATGAAGGGGTACAAACTTTTCGTTAGCAAACATGATCGACTACAACTGGTAGTTTCTCTTTGTCAGCAGTAAAAGCATTTGTTCAAAAGCACTCGGATTTACCAATACTCAGAAGTCCAAGAAACTCAGTGAAGATCTAAGAAAGAAAATTACACAAGTTGGGAAGGTCTCCTGATGCTTCCAGAGTGGAACGATTGTACAGCATACAGTACCAGTCAAAAGTGTGGGCACTCTCATCCACTGTTACTGCATGCTGAACAATCATTCCACTCTTGAAAAAGAAAAGTTAAAAGGAATCATTAAAACATTAGCATGACATTCAGGCCCATGATGAGTGCATGTAAACTTCTGACCACAGCTATATGCAGTGAAATACTTGATGTGCTGGCATAACCATTTGTATATTTTATTCACGGTCACGTCTTTCTAAAATGGTGACTTTCCTTCAGCGTGTCAGTGTGAGCATTGTACCTCAAAGCTCAGCTAATAGGCATGTTACAAGAACTAGACGTTTACAAATGCATGTGCATGAAACTGGAACCACATCTTATTGTGTGTGAACACAGTTATTACAAGTGTCAAATGTCAGATAGTGAACTGCATGTATAGAGACCAAATTTACAGTCATGCATTTATATTTCTAATTGATCATAAATCCCCACCAATTTATAAGGTTTATATGTGAAGGTACTTTTAGCTGCTCCTTTATTTCCCATAGGGTCTGCATGTTGACACTGATTTAATAGCACATGTCTTTCCTGACATAACCTTGTCATTTACCTTGTCTTGGGACCAGCACAAAGGGTGCACTAGGTTATGACCCTCTGAGGCCAGGTTTGCGTCTCCTCCTTCAGAGTGTAAGGCTAATGTGTTAATACACCACAGAGCCACAGTTATAAGGTTTATATTTATTGAGCCAAGAAAACTACACAACAAGGGCCAAGAATTCATATAGCCTACTGCTACCTTTGAAGCAGTAGAATATATGTAAATGTGGTATTTTCTACAGATTAATTAAAAATGGTCTCTTCTGGAGGCTCAGAAGATGTGCTCAGTGATGTGGCTTTTCATTCATCATTCGTCAGCATCCCTCCCCCACAGGCCCTCTATCTCTGCCCTCTGACCTCTGTATGGATGCAGCAGCTGAGTCCCTGACTGGCTGCGAGCCACATCCTCCATTCTCTCCCGTGAAACTGCTGTGCAGCTCGCTGTTGCATGTGCATAATGTGATTTAAAGGCTTTCGTTCCCGTTAAATCCCTTGAGACAGGTGACTGTTATTGTTCTTGTGAATGAAGCAGAGGATTAGGGTTCAAGGAACAATGTGGAGTATAAAGAGTCGGGGCGCCTAGCTTAATCAATACTATTAATTAGACTTAAGCTAATTGCATGCCAGCTATGCCCTCCTGTCCGTCCACCTGCAGCCACATAAAATTTCTTGCAACGCCCAATCAGGAGAGCTTTGATCAGAAGAGTCTGTCTGTGGTCTGACTGTGTGTTTATGTGAGTTTCTTCAGATCTGGGGAGACTAATTGTAGGTGGCGACAAGATGCAGGACCTCTGTGAATGAAGCAAAGCTGAATGAAGGCATGTCTAGTTCAGGATTATAACACTGTCTGGGGGTGCGATTATGCTCTGTCAGTGACTGCCAGGTGTCTGGTGGAGGATTGGGAAAAGCCTAAAGGGCAGAGGAAGGTTTGCTGTTTGGAGAGGTGTGGTAGATTGTCTTCTTCCAATTGATTGTTCAAAGAAACACCCATCAATTCCATTCATTCACAGCATAGTAATACATAGTAGAGGATGTACTACTTACTTTACAGCCCCGTTAATATTTCTACTCCTACTAGAAACGCTGCTTTACCAACCAATAGATAAAGATTATGTCATCTAATGTCTGTCTCACCACACGCACTCTTATTTCTACCTTTACCAATACGCTTACTACTACCTACGACCAGTTGAAGTAAGTCTCCTGCTCTGGCCCACCTGTAACGATGCAAATTAAAGCCAAGCAGCCGCTCTCGCTGTCCAGCTTACAACCAACACCACTCTGTTCTGACATAAACACACACATTCACACACATTCGCACACACACGTGGCCCCCGTCTGACGTAAGCAGAGGGGATTTCCCATGCCATACGAGAGCGCAAACACTACAAAAATGCTGTGTCACCGTGTGGCTGCCTCGCCTCGCCTCACCGTGCCGCCCTTCAGCTCCCTCTCTGGCTTTTTGTGCGATTCTCCTCCCGTCTCTGCCTGCCTCTCGCTATCTGTCTGTTTTAACCAAGCTGGCTGAACTTTTGTATCACGGGTTTCTAATTCAGCGACTCAGATTTTTTTGTTGTTGTAGTCCCCCGTCCCCTCCACTCTCTCATATCGTTGCTGATTTGTGGAAGCGCCTCGCTGCACTTTTTTTGACTTTGCTAAACTTCCTGTTTCATATAAAGTTGATTCGTGAAAGTGAATTTTGGCTGTGGTACACAGTTGCAGACACACACTTGTCGTCGGCTTTTGGTGGTGATGTTCAGGACTCACGTGCTGATGTCTAGTTTTCAAAAAATCCAAACCGGAGATGATCTTTCACACTCAAAATATAAACCTTATGAGCACAGGACTTCAAAATATGCTTGATATGGTCTTTTACACAGAGACCGTAACAAGGAAATATAAACCTTATGAGCACAGGACTTCAAAATATGCTTGATATGGTCTTTTACACAGAGACCGTAACAAGGAAATGTGAGTTTCTGGCAACTTTTTCCTTTAAGCAAATGTTTGTATGCGAATAGAGTCAAAGGTGATCATTTATGATGCTGTTATAGAGCATCGAGCATGCATATAACAAAAGTACTTTGCTTACTTCTCGTCTGCACTTGATTTGAGTCAGCATGCCGGGCTTTGCTGTGTAATTGTGCCGATCAGAGCGGGGGTGAGGATGAGAGTGTTTTGTCGGACTGTGTGTGTGTGTGTGCGTGTGTGTGTGTCTGTGCGCGTGGGTGTCTGTGTGTGTGTGTGGGCACTGTGCAGTCCAGTCCAGTTATTGCAGGCAGCCCTGACACAGATGGTGCTCAGCAATACCACATACCAGAGGCATTGTTTAGGGAAGGCCAGCTTCAGGAGATAATTGACAAGCATAGAGAGGACCCATCCCCCCCGCCCTCAGCAAAACACACACACACACACACACGCACGCAGACACACACACACACACACACACCTCCCGCCCACCTTTACTTTGTTTCTTTATATCAGCCATTCTATATGGTGCTGCACGCGCGCGCACAAACACACATGAAAACGCAGACCCTTTCATTTTTTTATTTTAACCTCTTTTTTTTCTAGCTCCGATTTTTCTCTCTCTCTCTCTCTCTCTCTCTCTCTCGCCACCCTCACACGCTCTCCTTCGGTTTCACCCTAGCAGCAGAGCCCAGCCGGGCCTCTGATTGGTGGACGCACTGCCTTTGTGTGCTATCTCTCGTGTGACGTCTCTCCGGCGAGCTGTGTATATGTGTGTGTGTACATTTTTTTTCACGAGTGTATATGTTTGTAGAGAAAGAGAAGGGGGGAGGGGGCAGTTTAGGGGACATTCACATCATGTACGCAGAAGGAGGAGAGAGAAAAAAAGATATCGGCAGGAAGTAGGGAGTGATAGCGATCATTTAGAAAAAAATCCCTCTTGTATGTGTGTGTATGTATATGAGCGTGTGTGCGGCAGACCTATTGGCATACGAGCAAGAGAGAGAGAGAGAGAGAGAGAGGGAGGGAGGACGGGGGTAGAGCAAGAGAATCGGTGAGGGAGGGAGAACGTGCGTACGAGGGCTCATGTAAAGCCAGAATAAAAACACAAGATGGCTTCCTGAATGGGCTGCTGGAACACAGACGAGAGAGAGAGAGACCGAGAAAGAAGAGTGGAGAGATAGAGAAAGAGAGAGAGAGAAGAAAGAGAGAGAGGGATAGGGGTGAAGACAGGAGAGAGGGAGTTGGAGTCTTCTGATGGGGATTCGGCCAGCGGACGGAGGAGTACAAACCGAGGCAGCTCACAGGCTTGGAGGGTAAATATTCATCACTCCAGACTATTTTAGGATTGATAGGTGGGTGGGTGGGTGGGGGCGTGGAGTGGTGGGATGGGTGGTGGTGGTGGTGAAGGGGGGTGGGGGTGGGGGTGGTATTGGAGCGGC
>VUQK01044088.1:47908-61307 GCA_015106715.1 Bujurquina vittata
GGGGGGGGGGGGGGGGGGGGGGGGGGGGGGGGGGGGGGGGGGGGGGGTGGGGGGGGGGGGGGGGGGGGGGGGGGGGGGGGTGGTATTGGAGCTTGGCGGGACTCGGCTCAAGACAAAACATACCATTTACCATTGGGGGTCGTGTAGACAAGGGGGTTTGGGGGGGTGGTGGTGGGGTGCTATTGTTTTCCAATAATTATAATCAGCCTTGCTTTGATGAACCATCCATCCATTTTTCTTCCGCTTATCCACCTAACCTATCCACCCTTAGTAATACAGGGATATGCTGACATCAAATGTATATATTAGGAAGGCTGCACCAAGTCAGGATACAGACATTACATAATTCTATAACTGAAATTGAATCTGTTTTGCCGTCTCTCATTCGCTGTCCCAGCAGCAGAGGGAAGTGCCGGCTCACTGTTTGAGCAGAAATCAAAGAAAACAGATTTGTGCTTTTTGACGGTCGCCGAGGTTGACAGGGATATGATGAGGAGATTGCAGGGAGACCTGTACACCATTCTACACAGCTGTAAATGTGGCATATTAGTCCTTAATGATGAGTCTTTTTGAACAGGCCCTTGTCGCATTATTCTATTGATTGTTATTCTCTCCCCCCTCCCTCTCATCTCTCTCTACGTCCTTCTCCTCACCCCCCTCTCTTGCTCTGTTGAATGGCTGCAAAGGTGGAATATTTGGAAGACGACAGTCGAGGCTGTTTGGGAAACCCTAAACGGGCAGCTGAGGTAAGAGAGGGTCATTTGGGTTTGTGTTTTCTGCGGTGTTGTGTCTGTGTCTGTGCATAATCTCTGCCCATTCTCTGCTGTTGGATGAGGTGTTAATGTCACGGTTAGTCAACACAGTGATTAGTTCCTGTTTTCAGTCTGTCTCTATCTGTGCACAAGCACTTTTTTAAAAAATGTGATTATGAATGTGTTTGTTTAAACAAGTGATAACTGTTACACAGCTGTGACTGCCCTCGCTCTGTTGCTGGGATGCCATTTGCTGCACTCCTCAGCGAATGCTACATTATCCCTCATATCATCGCTAAGTGGAATACAGGTGCGCCGGATCCCTTTAGGCATCTCTCTTTGCACCCAGGTTTCACTGCCTGGAAGCTAACTCTGTTAAATAAAGCTACTTTGAGTTTATTTCTATGCCGCGCCAAGTTAAACGCCCTTAGTGATGAAGTGGCAGCATCCTCAGTTTAAAGCGTCCCACGCTGCCCGCTGATTGGTGCCAGAGCCAGGCATGTGTAGATACAAGAGACCGGGAAAAGGAGGAGGGGAGGAGGAGGAGGAGGAACTCTGCACGCTGGCTCATGAGCCAGGGGGGGCTGTCCTGCTTCTCCTAGGTTCTGGAGTCAAATGAGGTAAAGGGAGTAAAAGTTAGTGGGTCACGCATGCGTATACGTATTTGGTTGTCGGGTGTATTAACCTGTGGCGTGTGGCCGCTGAGAGCTGCTGTTGCTTCAGCTTGCTGATTCGGGGCACGCTTGTGTGTTTATGTGGAAAGGCGTGTTGACGGTGCGGCATGCGAGGCTTCAGAAAGAAAGGAATTTACTGAACATCAAACGGTTGTCTGAGTTTTAAGAATCTTGTGAAGTCCTCTCCCATAAGGGGAAAAGAAACCTTTGATCTGACTTCTGTCACGTGCATAGAGAGACCTGCAATAGAAAAGATTCACCTGCACCTCTGCAGTGATATGTCAGTCAGTTTCAAATGTCATAAATAGTTTTAGCTAAGTTCTATAGTCTACTCAAGCTTACCTCTAAGCCTGCTTTAATCCCCGTCCATATGCAGTCAGGCTCTTTATCTACAAGGTATATACGGCCATCTGGTTTAAAGGGGGAAAATAATCTTTCCTGTGTTTAACAAGATTCTCTGCCTTTGTTGTCGTCCTGGGCTCCTGTTTGCGGAGGGTCATGGTTGCCGTGCATGTCCTGGGTGGTGTGTTTATCTGTTATCAAGATCTGTTTCCTTGTCAAATATTTCCCTGGTTGCACACAGACTACACCCAACAAGCTGAGGGCACTATTTTTGAAAACTAAAATAAGCAGTTGTACAGTATAATTAGGTATTTACAGCCCCAAGACCATTAAAAGAAGTTGTTTAAATCGAGTTTGGCAGCAGGCTTGTTTGTCTGCTGTTCTAGGAAGCAAAACTGAATTGAGAGGTGTACCACAATAGGTTACAAAACAGACTGCACGAGTGTGATTTTTTTTTTACGCCTATGCACAGGATTTCCTCTTTATACATGAGTTGAACTTCGCAGTGGGAAACGAGTCAGAAGCAGAGTAGAAACCCTGACACTGCTGCGTACGTGATGGCACATGGAATGTTTATTAATCATATGTTGAGTTTTGGAATCCCCTACTTCATCGGCAAAGGGTTAGAGCTGACCTAGTTTCCGTGGCAACACTGAATGTCTGATGACATCATTACTTTAATTTTAGTTGGGGCGACCAAGGTTGGTCACGTGACCAACTAGCCGGCACCACATGTGCGTAATGTGTGTGTGTGTTTGTGTAGTAAGTGGTTTGGTGTATAGTACAGACTCAGGAAGTGGAGGGTTTGACATCACCTCTTCCATTCACTGTTAGCTTTCGATGTATTTAGTGTTCTGTGAGGTTTCCACTCAGTAAAGAACTGCAACCACGTCTTTGAACATTCAACTTGCAATCTAATGGTTTATTCAAATTTGTGTAAACAGTGACATCGAAGTGTTCCCGTATTTGGACTCCGGTCTTTCCTTTAAACTTAAAGTCTTGTTGTCTTGGTGTTGTTTGGTTTTGGTTATTGTGTTTCTTGCCAAGGAATGAAAGACACATCCAGACCTCCTAAAAAACAAATCTTATTATGATAGACATTATTTTAAAAAACTGTGTTGGCATGAAACATCCTCTACAACTGAATCTACACTACTGTGCAAAAGTCTTGAGATTCTCCTCATTTCTTTATATTTTATTTCTAGAATTTCTTTTAATTTTTCTAAAAGTGGTCTTCAGTAATAATTCTCCAGGCTTTCTGAAGGGCTTTCAAGTTTTTCTTTGGACATTGGCTGCTTTTTCACTCATTTTCAGTTCAGTCCTTGTACCTGAGCATTTTCAGAGGAATTTTGTTTGCTAAGCCACTTAACACTGACCTATGAATCATTCAGGCATAAAAAAGCTGCCTAACTAAAGGGATCAACCAGTGTTGTGTCTACTTAGCAAAGAACCAATTCTTGAGCTGAGTCTACAAAAAATTTCAAATTTAACACAGTTTGACAGACAATTTTTTTAAAATTTTTGCACCAACAAGGTAATTCTCAAAGAGCTATTAGCCAAAAACCTCAGCATGGAGTGCAGTCTGTCCTTAAAACTGGATAAGTGGAGGACAAAAGTAGTGGCAGGCTTATCTACAGCAGATGAACAGTATCTGAATGCTGTGTCCTTAAGAAATGGGAAAAAATCCAGCAGACCAAGATCAGAGAGATGCATCTAGCCCATCAGTCCAGCTACTGTTCATTGAAGCCTCAATCAAAGGTCTCAGAAGGTCTCAGTGGAAGGGTGGCTGTCAAGAAGCCATTCTTAAGGATGGGAAACAGGCTGAGCTATCTTATGGGGCAATGAAATTTTTTGGATGTGTGTGTGTGTGGGGGGGGGGGCGTCAAGAGAGATGTACAGCAGAGTCTGCAGCCATCTGTAAAACATGGTGGCGGCTCTGTCATGGTTTATGGCTGCATTTCAGCCTGTGGCGTTGGAGATCATGTCAAAATTGATGGAAGTACCATCAGATTTTGATCCACCATGCATCATCTGAAACAATGATCCTAAACTCACTGCTATTATAGTAAAAGCATTCTTGGACTTGGACTGGCCTCCCCATAGCCTGGACCTCAGCATTATTTAAGCAATGTGGGATCATCTTGACAGAGAATGGAACAAAAGGCAGAAACATCCAAAGAAGAGCTTTGAATGTTCTTCAAAATGCCTGGAGAACTGTTTCTGAAGACTATTTAAAGAAATGACTTGAAATCTGCCAAAGAGACTACTGACTTGTACAGACTCTTTTATTGTTTTGCCTTGTATGCTGCATTTTCATTTGTTTGCACATTTCAGTATACTGTTGCACCTATTTCCCATTTTCAAAGCAAAATATAAAGAAATGAGAGATCACTTAAGATTTTTCATATCACTGTAATCTAGTACAAGAAATTAGTAGTGTTTAAAGTATTATATTATTTTCCTTTACTCTGATAGTGTGAAGGACTTTGTGAGCCTTTGACTGCAATCCTTGCATACAAAACCAGGAAGGGCTCAAAAACTCACGAGTGAAACCTCTTTCTGAACTGATTGATTTAGACAGCCAACCAACCAAATTTTCATTAAAACGAGCCATCCATCAGGCTGGACAAATAGCACTGTGCAGCCAGCTGAGAGACCAGAGCACGGGGACTGAAAAGAAGGAAAACACAATTACCCAATGTACTGTCTCCACAATCATTTTACATGCCTTTTGACTTATTCTCTCTCCCTCTCTCTCTCTCTCTCTCTCTCTCTCTCTCTCTCTCTCTATCTATCTATCTATCTATCTATCTATCTATCTATCTATCTATCTATATATAGCATTTCAAAACATCACTTCTTATATGTCCTCATGGAATTTGATGTGACATTTTAATTTATACAGTCACCAATAATTGCCTCACTTGTATGCAATCATTAAGGACTTGCTAAGCCCTGAACTGTTGTCATGTTTCATTTCTAATTAATGACAATTAGCAGACATTTATCGCTGCAGTGCTTCACTACACTGCTTGTATTTCTGCATGTACTAGTGACCAAAGCCGGTCCTGGACTGATATCCTGTATGGTGCGATGAGTCGTAGTCGGTGGCGTTGTTGGTGGTATCTGATGTTAACGCGAGGCCGTCAGCCGCCTGGTGCCGCAGTTGATAAAAAATGAATGGAGGGAGAAGGGGGAGGAGCCCTCAGCTGTTGCTTGAGCTTGAACTCTCGCCTCTCTGGCGGCTGCTCTGCTGCTCCCACTGGGGATGCAGTTTAAACAATCCTGAATCCCACTGCTGCCAGACACTGCCAGGTTTTATGTAATGCAGCTCAACAGCTGTGGGAGTTTTCATGTCACACTATCAAAACACAGACATGAAAAGGACGGTTTTTGAAGTGTATTCATGTAAATTCAATGAGGGGTGTTTCCTCCATAAATATAGAGGATTGGACTGTATATATAAGGATATATAAGGAAAGAGAGAAATGCACTGCATGTGCCCAGTTCTCAAAACCCTGATCCAGTCATCATCTCTTTTGAACTTGGCTTTCATTTGAATGATTGAAAATACGTGTTGAACTTGATTTCACATGTGCATGTTTAATATACAGCATCAGAAGAGACAGTGAAGGTTTTGGTGTTCTGCCATGGTCGAGTACTGGCCCTTTAAGTCTGGCTACGCCTGACTTGAACATATGGGAAGCTAATCTTAGCCCAAGTCCTGAGAGAGAGAGAGAGAGAGACAAGGCTGGCAACCAGCCACTGTGCAGGACTGAGGCAGGTTTCAATTGCTTCATGTCTTTCTCTCTCAAGTCTTAAAAATTAATATTGCAACCCTAAAGTCATTACCCAGTTTTTCAGGCAATGCGCTTCACCTGTCAGAAACACTCCCAATAATTTTTACTGCAGCCTTCTGTTAATGATTACATCATTGTCCAAAGGGATCTGACCACTCAGCTCTTTTTCAAGACTTGGCACACAATAGCCAAGCAGGTAGTGGTACTCGGTGTTCTTTTATTGGTCTAATCCATTCTGAACTCACTGGTTTTTCTGCCCATTTCCCTTTATCCTGTTTGTGTCACGTCCAAAAACTTTCTCATAAAACATTCTGTTCTGTACATCAATCCTGCTGTTGTTCCAAACCTCAAGCACAAAGAGCTGTCTCTTAAAAACAGCCCCCCCCTTCCCCTTCTCTTCCTTCATTTTGTGGCTCCACCCTGCCTAACAGCCCCTCACCCAGCACCACCTTTCCCATTTTTTTTCGCTCTCCTCCCTCGCAAACCACTCCTCCATTTCTCTTTGTGAGGAATAGAGAGGGGTGGCGTTTGATGGGGGTAGGCGGGTAGGCCTTCCCCAGCTGGGCAATTCGTGCTGACTTGCACGTGCCGAATGTCAGGAGGTATGACTCAGACTTGATATACGCTATACTGTATTACAATCCACACCTAAACATACCCCGAACCCAACACCATCCTGGCTGAGTGTGGTTTGGCATGAGTGGGGGTTGGAGACGAGGCCAAAACAAAGAGAGAACCAGACAGGTGCACAGATGTAATGCTTCAAATTTAACAATAGGCAAAGAGTCTATTGCTCATGTTAGAGACATGGAAAAGATACAGTACATTGAGCTAATGGTTACACATACTCATACAGGCTGTTTTCTCATTACTCTTTGTATGATTTTCACAACAGCAATGATAATCAAAACAACAAAAAACATGTTGTGGATTATTTCTAAAAAGGACCAAAGCAGACAGAAAATAATACAGTAGTCAGAATCATAGTAGAAGTATTAGAGTATACATACAGACCTTATATAAATAATCTACACATAAATGCTTCAAACAGTAATTCTTCTGACACACCAGATAGAAAAGATACAGCGGGTCTGAGCACATTTAAATGCCCCCGCTCCCCCAAATATATGTTATGATTATGGCCTTGATTCTAAATATAATGTGCCCTATGGTCTCTTGCCCCTCCCCACAAATAAACCCAGTGACCCTGAGTGGACTGTGTGCATACTAGCGTGTATCTGTGTGTATCTGTGTGTGGAGGGAGCTCATTAAAGCATGCCTCTGCATTTGTTGACAGTGTGTGCGCCGGAGCCTCCGTGTGCATGTGAGCAGTTTGGAGGGGGTGGGGAGTGAAAGATAAAGAGACGTGGAGCAAAAAAGAAAGGGGAGGAGGGGTGCACAGAGTGTGTCAGATCAGATGACCTTGATGCCATTAGACTGCAGGACAATGCGGGTTGGGGACATGGGTGCACAGGGGTAGATGGCGGAAAGTGGAGTCAGCTGACAGGAAGTGATGTAGGAGAGGCAAAGGAGCCTCATTGTTTGCTCCTGTGATTTCAGTTGCTGCTAGAAATAAATGGGCTTTATTAAGGTGTGTGTAACAGTGAAATCCCGTTAATTTAACTCCCAGAGCGCCTGAAAAGGAAACATTTTGTTATATGTCGGTAGGTTTCATTCACATACACCTCCCACTAGCGATGTGTTGATAAAAAAAACAAAACAAAACAAAAAAACTGAAAAGCTTGTTTCGGTGTCTCAGGGTTTTGTGTCAGGACTTCATTGCAAAGAAAAGACAAGGATGACTCAAGCTTTACTCATAATCAAACAGCCCAGCACACACTGCTGAGGATGGACTTTTGTTGTCAGTCATCCCTCCTACAACTGAGACCTTTCCTCCGTGTTGCTGAGAAAGCGAGCGAGAGGCTGAGAACCGAGAGAGAGAGAGAGAGCGAGAGCGATGAGGGCGTGCAGTAACTCATGTGGATGATAAATTTGACTACACTGTGAAATGAAGTGATCGATGAGGAGTCTTTGTTATCTCTTCCACGTGTCTCTCAATGCCGGGTTACGGGTTTGCCGTAAGTGCGATTTATTTTTCTCTTAAATGTCAGGATACCTGGATTGTTGTCATTTCAGATATTGTGTAGTCTTGATGACTCGAAAGTCAACTTAAAGGCGCAACTGCCCTACCCTTGTAACGGCTTCTGTCACTGTGTAACAGTTGTGTTGAGGTGATTTCAGAAGGGCTCTCTTGAACAAACCTGAATGGCAGCATTGTAATCCTTGTATGACTCAAATCACACATTAATATCTTAAAGCGACAACACACGTTTCTGCTGCTTTCTGTTGCTTTGCTTCAGTAGATTTCTATTCTGTTGTCTGAGCTAGCCAGTCACGAAGGTGTTGAACTCCAGAAACGTTGAGCAGTATCTTACGTGAAAATTTAAATTGCTTTAAGCTGATGAATATGAGTCATCAAAGAGCAAATGGGTGTGAATCAAGAGTAGTCTAACGGTAAATTAGTTGTATATTCTTACATGGGTAAACTGTGTCAGCATATGTACTGTATTTACAGTGTGGGTGCATCATGTGTAACAGCTGAATCCTTGCCTCGTGTTGATGTTTTGGCCAAACAGTACTTCTTTGTTTTACTCAGCTGTGGACACGGACAGTGACAGAGTCAGTCAGAGTTCACGTTTTTGCCTTTCTGAATTCTGGTTTTTCAGGCTCTCGTTCAGCCCCTTTGTTGCTCTTTTCTTTTCTTTTTTTCTTAAAATATAAACTGTGGACGTGCTAACAATAGATAAGGTGGGAGTGTTAAAAAAGTAGACCTGTTGTGTTCATTCGATGTCTAAAAGGAGGAACTGTGCGTGGAGAACATGTGATTCAGGGGTTAAGTCAAATCCTGAGCTAGAAACGCTGTGTCACTGCAGCCGGGGGAGTGAGCGAGCGAGCACCAGCCAGCCGGGTGAATAAAAAGAGCGTGCTCTCTGAGGTTCAGTTTTTGTGTGGTTTCGGTGATAGTGGGCATGTGTCGAGATGACACGCGCCCACCCAGTGGTGGAGGCGAGCGTCCTGGTGGGAGACACAGATGACGGTGATGATGACGGTACAGCTACGTCACCGCCACATGTGTGTCCTACCTCTCTTGCTCACTGGTCTCCCTTCCCACTCATTGGCCCTCTCTGGTCACGTGACCCTAATGCTCTACTTCTCCTTCCCCTTCCTTTAGACGGCTTGGGCTGTGTTTCTCTTTGGGATTGACGCTCATCTGTGTGTGTACATACGAATTTGTGCGGCAACAGCGACACAGACAGTGTGCAATTTACAGCGCCAGAGAGCGAGCGCGTCAGAAAAGTGTTGGAACGGTTGCAGTAAGCTATGCTGGATGGAGAAAAAAGCTCAGGAAACAAAACAGTAGAGACAAATCGAGAGGGAGAGAGAGGGAGGCAGAGGCAGATTGAAGACGCCAGAGAAAACGAGAGACCAGGAGAAAGGAAGTGAAGTAGGGAAGCGCTACAGAAGTTAATCCAGCCATAGTGCAGCGTAGCTGACACATGCTCCGTAAATATAAGAGAAAAATACTACCCAGGAGCTGACAGCGATCTGCATGGGGGAGACTGCCATTATCCCCAACCTCCTCCTTCTCCTGGTTAAACCTTCTCCAAAACTCCAGCAATGTAGGAGAGAAGAGAGGACCACAAAGCCGGTCAAGCAGAGGCGATGACGACGTTCATAATGATAATGCCAGTGACGGCAAGGCACAACAATGGTGAGGAATGAGAGAACGCTGTCGTACGCTGGCGGACAGGAAAGGACAGAAGCCATCGATGAGCTGTGATTGGTCGATTACTCATGGTCTTCAGTCGGCAGCAACCTGCTGACCCTTTTTTGTTTGTGCCACCCTCTTACCTCTCGTTACAGAATAAGAAGCACATGAATAACTGAGCAACTCTGTCTTCCTCTTAACAGTTTATTCCGCAGACTTCCCTCTAGCTGTCTTCATTCTCTTCGTCTTGCGCGCCGATGTTGAAGAGTCATTCCCTTCTCGCTGTCCATTGCCCAATGCAGTCGTATTGCTCTTTTACTTCTGAGTATATATTTCTGTCATTCGCGTCCCACGGTGTACAGGAGTGAGTTGATATCATAGAGTGTTGGTGGTTTCTTTAATATCAAGTGACCCTGAGCTTCCTGCAATCAGAAACCTTCTACTATGCCTGCGTCCTTTGGATCTTAGTGTAAGGGCCGGCAAGAGCATCAGTAAGCCTCTCCCTGTTTTGTTGGCGCATCCAAGAGGATCTATTATCAGCCACAGGTGTAAGGCTGAAGCTTTTTGTGTCAGACGAGGAATAGGAAACCGATTCAAATGCAGACGAGAAAGAAAATGGAGATTGAAGAACCATCGGTTATCGGTGGCTTCTCCTTTGGCCCAAGCCGAATCTAGATGGATCAAAATGTCCGCGAGGAAAAAACAGATGTCGTTTACAGAAGGCATAATCAAGGAATGTAACGGTGCTTTTCTTTGCTCCGTTTTCTTTTTTTTCCCCTCTTGATGCCATTTCGAGTTGAGATTGCGTTTTCGCTTGCAAGCCGCTGATTCGCCTCTGCGGTCGAAAGCAGAGAAGCTCTGTCATACCCTCAATAGCCAATATTGGGCTTAATGGCGATAAACAAAACACACACACACACATAGCCTTACATGTCACATAATCTAATGCAGCAGAGCACATAATGTGGAAAGGTGTGGATAGAGGCAGAGAGGGGGTTTTCTCACTGGTATGAGCTCTGCTGCACTGTGCTGTTTCCAAGGCTGCTGCTGCTAGCAACTATCCCCCACTGCTCTCTGTGTTTCTGCTCACTGCACACTCCATTCCATCCTACGTGCCCGCTGTGGCTCAGATAATGGCCTCTCGCTCTGCACACACACTGAAAAGAGAGAGAGGAGAGGAGATGGAGGGAGAGGCTGCGTTAGAGGGAGGGGAATGGAGGGAGGGAAAGAGAGAGGGGGGAAGGTGGGGGCTGTGAAGAGAAGCCGACTGCATGTGTAGTGAAGAGAAAGAAAGAGGATATTGAAAAGGGAAGGGAGGAGCAGACAGAGATAATGAGAAAGGAAAAAGCAGAGAACAGAAAGCGTTGGCCATAAGAATAGGCAAGAGAATGAGAAACGTGTGCGCTGCGCTGGGGGGAGGTGTGCGGTGTGTGTGCGGTTGGCCGTGTGTGAGTGCATTTATGTGTGTGTCGCCGCTCGCTCTGTCTGCGTGCCGCACAGACTGGGAGAAATAGAAAAAGGAATACAACCCCAACAAGGCCAGATTGCTCGTGGACCGCTGCCGTGCCAGCAAGAAATTCTCATGCAACTCTCTGTCTCCTCTTCTTCTCCCTGCTCTTCGATCGGCAGCCCTGTGTGGACGTCTAGGACGATGTGAGTATGCGTTTGCTGGTCCTCGAGGCGCTCAGCCGGCTTCATATTGTCAGGGTCTCCGCTTCATGTTCGGCACCACAGTAAAAGGGAAGGGGGGGGGGGGTGGAGGACAAGAAGGAAGATGGGGTGGTGTTGTGTATGTGGGATTTAGGTTCAGCTGTCTACTCACAAGCTGCACTTAACCCCCTCACCGCCACCTCTACTATCCTCTATACTCTTGTCTCCTCCCTCCAGTGTCAGTATTAAAGAGCACTCTCACGCAAAACTGTACAGGCTTATCTTGTTTAAAGGGCTCACAGACTCAAGTGTCCTGTCTACCAGGTTCTGCAAGATATAAGCTAGTTAGGCTGGTTGATGTTTTTGGATATACTTTCTGGCGCCTGTGTGTCAAGTGTACACAAATGTGTTTGTGTCTGGCACAGAGAAAAAATAGTGGACTATTTCGTAGTGTAAGCACGTGGTTTGTACAGTTCAGACAGCCGGATAGGTGTAAAGCGCTGCAGGTGTCAGCGCAGCATTTCACAACCTGGACCGGTTTATGCCTCCTAAGTTTTGTCAAAGAGTTTTTATTATGTGTGCGTTGTTTGTTTGCTGTCAAAGCTCATTGTAACTCATTTGTTTGAAATGTTTCAAACCCCCTTTCTTCCTTTGCAGTGTTTTGTGCAACTGTGAAAAAAAGGAGGAAAAGAGAGTGTGACTGATAGTGCGTGATTGTGGGTTCTTAGGTTATGCAGTGCTGCACTCGCTCTGTTTCAACACACTGCAGTTCTCATAACTGCTGCACACAACTACCCCCCCTTCCTCTTTCCCATCTGATGCGATGCCACTGATAGTAAAAACATGGGGCCTCTCACGTATTGCATGCCGGCTGTTCACTGCACCCTCCTCCCACCTCTCCAGGTTTCAAACCTATGCCACCTCTCACCCATAATATGGGGACCCTCTAGGACCCCCCTGTAGACACCTGGAACAGAAAGTAGATCCAGAAGGCACACAGCAATTATCCACTTCATAGGCTCATTTCAATAATATTCAAATGATGGGGAAGTTGGACATCAAGCTCACTTCTGTTACCATACACTGATGGATCTATACAAAGAAGCCATTTTGATCATATAACACTCAGTACATTATATACAGTATATAAAATGTGTGCATAAAAAACCTGATGTCTACACTTATGACATTATCTTCAAGCATCTTACAGTCAGAAATTTGGGCTCTGGAAACTGAAGGCTCCAGCACAAAGCATGCAGCAGGTGCATGTTGAGGTATCTCAACTATTTACAGGTAACACATACATGAGTTTAATACACAGGCTGCAGGCTTCTTTCTGTCACTAACACAACTAATATATTCATATAGTGCTACTGTTTTCCTCTCTCGTGAACCACTGAGCAAGTTCAAATGTAGGGGTTAGCAACAATATGAACTCTGTCAATGATTTCTGAAGTTGCCCTTGGATTATGTTTGTTTGCTGTTCTTCTCCACTTGACACATTATATTACAGTCTACAAGGAGCCAACTTGAAGGCTGACTGGATTCGGGTGAATTTACAAACCACAGATGGCTTCAGTATATAAAGTTGAATTTAGCTACATAATTTTTCACTGTCAACACCATTTTACTGTTTTTTTCCCCCTTGTTCAAGCAGACTGAAATAAAAACTTTGAAAATGTAGTTCAGTGGTCAATGTTTAAATGCTTTTTGACTTTGAGGAAGAGGGATAATAGTATAGAGCTGTGATCTCTGACAAAAAGGAAGATAACTATGTTAAACCTGAGGATCTACAGTCATTCTAGATGTGGGGAGGCCAAAAATCCGAACTCACTAAATGGGAATTGAAGTGCTGACCCAATGCTTTAATAACACATACTTTATAGTGTAAGCCACTGTGATCACTTTTCAACAATGTGGAAACACTGAACATTTAAAATGAGTAAACGTCATATAAAATGCCCCTAAAAATGGCTTTGATTTGAGATGGATTTCATATGGGCAAATGATGCAGAAAGCCTAAAGGACAGTTTTAAAACTGCAGCAGCATTTGCTAAAATGTAAACCCCAAATATTCGGCCTGCTTTGTTTCACCAACTGTGGGTGATCTGGCCTAAAGACCTTATGATGACAGTCCACAATTCTCTCCACAGATTTAGTGAAACTAATAATAATCACATGATTGGTTTTGTATACGGTTACTTGGATTCAAATCCTTTTACTTTAAGTGAAAGATAAACTGACTCCCAGGTGTATGAATTCACTTTGCTGCCCCTTTTTGTGAGACTTCAGGTTTAAACACACTGGGTAGACTTTTTTTTTTTTTTTCAACTGCAATTTTTTTTCATTAAACCTTAACAAAAACTTTTGGTAAATTTACCCATTAAGTGAATGTGAAAATGAAAAATGAGG
>VUQK01044089.1:4039-17230 GCA_015106715.1 Bujurquina vittata
CGAGGGACGGGGAAATGATTAAAGTATTAGGGGGTGGGGGGTTGGGGGGGGGGGGTCAACTTTTTGTTGTTTGAGAAATGACGCAAAATGTTAAGCCCCTATAGTCACTGGCTGACCTTTGGCCCACCCCTCACCCCAGCCGGCCACCCCTGTGGTGACAGAGCCTAATCCCCTCCTGATTTCTCAGGCACCTCAGGGTGATTCCTATTCAGGAGATGCACCGTGTATTCACTGCCATGCCAAATCTGCTCAAGACTGAGGTTTTCACAATGGCAGGTATCTGGCTGACAGGAGAACCTGATATGATCTGTGAACAAACATCTGACAAGTCCCAATGACATATCTGTGCCCTAGCGCAACCTCTGACCTCTCTCTCCTTCTATGCACCTACAAGCAGACCTGCCGAAATACACACCGCGCACCATTAAGACACAAAAACAAATATAAATGTGTGTATACAATGGCTAAAGCATTCAAGCTACTATCAGCACAGGCATATCTCCAAGAGAAGTCCTTTTGGCCGGTGCTGTGTAGAAGCTAATGGGGTCTGGTTTACTCAGCCATGCGTGTGTGAATATCAGCAGAGGACTGTGAACACGCACTCCTAATCAAGTTGGCCTGTTTTTGTCAGGACTGAAATATACTTCTACTCCCTCTGATTACTTAGAGACAGAGAAAGTAACAAAGGCAAAAGGAGTAACAAACAAGAGCCACTCTTGATGAGGCCAGTTGTGTCAGTAAGAAACCATTGATTAACCTCTCTGCTGCAGAAATCACCTAATACTGCTTTGTTACAACTGATGAGGCGCTGTTGTTGATTGGCCATTTGCCATCCATAGTTTTTGCAGTTTTCTGTTAATGAATAATGCCACACTTTTCCTGCATTTCTGAACACACGGAAAAGCAGGCAAATTTTGCTTGTCTTTCAAATTCTTGTGAACACCGACCCCTACTTGCACTCAACTGGCTGTCGTGTGTGTTGACCTTTTGGGGGCTTGACTAACTCTGTTACAGTTGGGTTCTGTAAAATTCAAATAAAAACGTCAGAATATGCAAACTTTGTGTGAAGCCAAAAGTTCAGGCTTTCGTGGTGCTCTAAATGCTCCATTTCACACAGTTCTTCTACTCTTGGATCTCTGTGATGTCAATGAGAGCGGAATATCAGGCACACAGAACTGCATGAAACCCACCGACGATTTACACCTTCTGTTTGTGAGGTGTGGCCATTCAGAAGAAAGCTGTTTTAAAGGGAGGAGGAGAAAGGAAGCTTTTTTATCCAGACAGTGAATAAATTTTGAGATAAATAAGGAATATTTTGAAATGTTAATCACATAAAGCTTCTCTAGTAGAGTCCAAGAATTAATATTTGGAGCTGGAAATGAGCATAACAGGTCCCTTCTAGCAAAACATGAAGTTGTGAAGTATCCGTTTTTAAATGCCCCAATTCTTTGGGGCTGGTTTGGTTTCTCTCAGGACACCGACACATGGAAAGTACTGCAGTGAGTGTTTATATGTAGGACACTGACTGTCGTGTTGTGTCACAGCACCAAAGTCAGGCTTACAGCAAAACGGTGAATTGTTTCTCTGCCCATGTAGGTTTGGAGAGAAGGGGAAAGCCGTCCGGATTGAGAAGGTGGTTTACACAGGCAAAGAGGGAAAGAGTTCACACGGATGTCCTATCGCTAAGTGGGTAAGTAGCATCACAACACATCCAACATGTGGTTTTGAAAAATATTGTAGAACTTTCAACACACATAACTACAACAGATACTTAGGAATAGTTTTGGGAGAAGTAGTAGTGTCCGTACACTGTAGATAAAGTAGGGACATAGCTTTTAGGTCTGGAAAGTGAAGCCAGCTCTAAGTGCCTTAGACCTCCATTCTTTCTACTAGCAAGGGGAGTGATGCCTTTGGTTAAGGTCTAAGGTCAAGCTACTTGCTTGATTCATGCCTCAGTAAAACTTATGGTCTCAGTCACTAGTTTTAACTCTTATTGAAAGCAGCATGATGTTGACTCTTAAATGACTGTTGCACTAAGGACTCCACACCTGGCAAATGGCACCATACAACAAAGTCTGACTTCAAATTGACATGACATCAGCAGTAGCTAACCGCTGTTTCTGCAGGTCGTGCACCCTTTCGATTTTTGTAACCTGGCACATTGAGCCACTGCGACCGCAGCTGGGTTGAAGACGCAAGTGTGATTTTGTGGGTTTGATCCATCAGTAGAGAAGCTCAGAGATTCACACATTGTACAGAGGGAGATGTTGCAGTTTGAAAACACGAGACTTTGTGGAAAAAAACTTAAAAAAAACCCCGGCAATTTCTTTCCTTCTTGTTTTGACTCCTTGTCATCCCATTGTCCTCCACTAATGTGGAGGTATTGTCCAAGTTGTGACACCTGTCGTTGTGCAGAATACAGCAGCAGGTACCCGAGCCTTAACAGCGAGGATAAATGGATGTGACTGTATGATGAACATTACTGGCATGCAAAGCAACCAGCGGCGCATTTATACTGGAAGATTAAGGAGCTGCTTTTACCTTGAGACTAGCTGGATGCTAACATTTGTGTCAATATCTTTGTCACTGTCTGACTGAGCTTAAATGAAAGGCTTAGAAAAGGTGAGAGGGATGTTTTTTTTTAGTGTTTATCCCACCTGGCAACACTGACAGCCAATCAACAAACGATTTATGTGACGTGTGTGTCTGTGTGTATGTAATGAGGGATCCTAGGCAGACACACAGGCAGATTGTCATCCACAGTGAGCAAATCAGTAGGGGGTCTCACTCTGTAACAACTGCCTGGCCTCCCCTCCCGTGTCACCCCTGGCACATCCTGCTAATGATTTTATGGATTCAAAACAACCACCCGACTGAGGGAGGGTGACTGTGTGGGTGTGTGTGTTGGAGACGGAAAGACAGGGAAGGAGCAGACTTGCACATATCATTCAGTAGAAAGATACCTTGAGTGGAATCAAATATTATTAAAAAAAAACAAAACATGGATATTTATAATCTTTGTCCTTTTGTATATTTTATAGCATAGTCACATTTTGTATATGGCAAATAGAATTATAAGCACATTAAGGATCAGTATTAAGTCACAGAAGCAGGTCAGATTTTAGTTCAAGGATTAAACACCCTTCTTGAATAAAATGTAACCATCAAATGTGTCTTAACTGTGTCAGCAAATCAAAATATTTGGGTGTGCTGGACATCTGCTGGACAAATGTGGGAATTACAAGTAGCTCTTGGAGCAGCTTATCATTCAAATGAAATTATATTTTACTTCTTAGTGTTGGTGGTTTTTTGTGCAAAAGTAAAAGCTCACAAGCTTTGTTTCCCGTCAGGTGATCCGTAGGAGCAGCGAGGAAGAGAAGCTGCTGTGTCTGGTGCGGCAACGTGCGGGCCATCACTGTGACAACGCTGTCATCATCGTCGTCATTATAGCCTGGGAAGGTGTCCCAAGAGCCCTGGCTGACAAACTGTACAGAGAGGTCACTGACACCCTCACCAAACATGGCAACCCCACCAGCCGACGCTGTGGCCTCAATGAGGAGTGAGTAGGCGATGGCTAGTTTTTAACACTGCTATCAAGTTTGTGTAAGCAGGAGTTGGGATGATGTCAGCATACGCACGTGTAGTCCTTTTGAAAAAGAGTGGTACAGTGTTAATGTCTGCCTCAGTCATTAGGCTGACTTGAACCTGCTAGCTCTCTAGTACAAAGTCAGTGTGATGTTGGATTTCACCTATGTGCGAATAGCACAGCTTATTGTCCATTGCATTTGCTGCTAGTGAGTAGGGGTCATCTGTCGAGACTTTTGCATGTTCCATCCGGAATTCTTCCTCACTTAAACAACACAAAGTATTCCCAGAAATGGTGTTAAGTCAGAATCAGCAAAGGATAACTGCAGGAAGTATCCTGACCTGATCAAATTTGTCCGAACTTCATACGGCTTAGAACATTGACACCATAAAGCCAAGAAAACCTTTAGATATGCTTTTTTATATTTAGAATTCCTTCGTTTCCTTTTTATTTTTATTTTTCTCTCCTGCTGCCTTTGTGTTAAACTCTGGAAACTGTGTTAATGTCAGCTTGGCCAGGTCACTCTTAAAAGAGAAAAAGATATTTTAATCTCAGTGTGTTTTACCTGGTTAAATAAAGGAAGAAAAAAAATTAGATAAAGTATTTGTGCGTGCACAAACATGAAATTTTCAACACCAGGTGTGTACACTTTATTCTGTGTTACATGGGCCACTGTTTACCTAGTTAACAGCCCCTCAGTTACCCATTATTAATTGGTAACACACCTCTGTGTCTGGTAGCTTTGATATGTGGGATGAATAAATAAATCCTGCTTCTATCACAGTGCTGAAGCTGCCTTTGTGTTTTCCTCAGTATGTGTCTAATGTACATAAATACAAAAATAATAAATCAATCAAAAATTCTTAAAACATAAGACTTAAGGCTGAGATGATGTACTATAAGACCATTCAACATTCACTGCTCCAAATGAAACACATTTTCTTACTAGAATTGTCTCAGCTGCAATGTGCACATGTCGTAGTAAAACGTGCATGGGTGCACGTCTTCCATGAATGAAGCTGAGGGTGTGCTCTCTGTCTCCCCCTGCAGTCGTACCTGCGCCTGTCAAGGCAAGGATCTTGATACTTGTGGTGCTTCCTTCTCTTTTGGCTGCTCGTGGAGTATGTACTTTAACGGCTGCAAGTATGCCCGAAGCAAATTGCCGCGGAAGTTCAGGCTACAGGGAGATCACCCTGAAGAGGTATTGATCACATTAAAACCTATTTTTACAGCATTGTATGAGTATCCTAATAATAAGCAAGTTAGGTTTCAAGATTCTTGTTGTTCTTTTTGCTTTTTCTACTTTTCGGAATTGTGTCCCTGGAGTAATTTTAAGATACCAATTTTATAGTGTTTTGTTCTGACCTGTGATCCATGTTTTTGTTGTCAGGAGGAAAAACTCAGGGATAACTTCCAGAATCTGGCAACTGAGGTGGCTCCTGTGTACAAGCGACTTGCACCTCAGGCCTACAGTAACCAGGTTTGTTGTACGGGAACATGCCTATTAGAGAACAAACAAGCAAAAACATCTTAACAAGAAGGTTGTTAAAGACAAAAAACTACTGGCAGGTATTATTATCTCATGACTTAGTATACCTGTAAAGATTTGGCTTTGAGAAAGGAAGCAGTCTTAACTGTGTATTTTAAGAAACGAGTTCCCTCCTGTAGCTGGTTTAAAGTTATCTCTGTCCTTTACTTCAGTGCCAGTCAGAGTCCAAAGCTCCTGACTGCCGTCTGGGCTTGAAGGAAGGCCGTCCATTCTCTGGAATCACTGCTTGCATGGACTTTTGTGCTCATGCTCATAAGGATCAACACAACCTGTACAATGGATGCACAGTGGTAAGATCATCAAACTTGTGGGATTTTTTATTTTTTTTGCAGTGTATGATGAGTTTATAGCTGGTATAGGAAAAGCACTGCTGTGTCATCATGCACTCTGTGTCTTTCTCTGTTAGGTGTGTACTTTAACAAAGGAGGACAACCGAACGGTGGGGGAAATCCCCGAGGATGAGCAGCTCCACGTGTTGCCTCTTTACACGGTATCCCCGACAGATGAGTTCGGCAGCGAGGAGGCCCAGCGTCGTAAGATGGAGACAGGAGCTATCCAGGTGCTTAATGCTTTCCGTCGTGAGGTGCGTAAGTTACCCGAACCTGCCAAGTCTTGCCGACAGCGCCGACTGGAGGCAAAGAAGGCTGCTTCGGAGAAAAAGAAAAATAAACTCATACAGCAGGCGGGGGAGATGCCAGAGAAGATGGGGATCAAAGCTGAGGACTGCATCAGAAGTTCCCCTCAACCCCAAGGCAATAAAGGTTAGTTACTGTTTTGAATTTGTGCATTTTAATCACATGTTAAACAGGATCACAGACTTTGTGATTACAAATCCTAATGTAATGTAACCCTAAACTGCAGACATGTAATAAGAAAGCAGGAATAAATACATAAAAGCTGAAATCCTTTGAGAATTTGTCTCTTTATGTTGAGTTTGTAACTTATCTTTTCTTTACTTTCTTTTCTTTCAAACAACCAGCAGTTGTAAAACAAGAGGCGAAGCCCAACATCAGAAAGGATCCCTCAAACGGATCAATAGATGGATATTCTGTGCAAGCAGCAGACCCATTAAATATCATGTATACAAACCCTGCCTTCTATGCAAGGGGAGGCCCTCCCCCAACTGGCCAGCCCTCTGCACCTGATACAGTAAATGGTTACCACACTAGTATGCCGGCAATGCAGTATGGCTTCTACAACTACCCACCCAATGCACTTTTCCCCCCTAAGCTGAGGACCTATGAGGGTCGAAATGGCTCTTTGCCCAAAGCTGGCTGTAAAGCCGTCCAGGTAGATCAGAAGCCTGACATTCAAAACTTTCAGGCCAGGATGGCCCTATCCTGCTCCAGCCAACCAGAGCAAACTAACCAACCAAACCACATGGCTTACACCCAGTCTCCAGTTTATAGCCAATCCCGTCCTTCCTCTGTCTCCTCTGAGCCCTCCAACACAGGCACTCCTCTCATCAAACAGGAGCCTGTGGATGTGCCAGTCTATGAAGGCACGTTGCCGAACCAGGTTGAAGCCAATGCATCGAGAACCACCCCGCAGCCTGTGGTCTGGCCTGGGCACAAGCTTAATGGAAGTTTTATTCCCACCACTTGGGATGCCCATCCAAAGCATAAACAAAGTTCCGAGGCCTCATTGTTGAACCCAGAAAAACAGCAGCAGTTTCACCAGCATCCCCAGCAGCGGCAGGCCTCTCCTTATCCCCAGCAGTGGACATCCTACCCTGGCTCAAACAACTTGAGGGCTTCCCCTGCCCCATCACCATCACTCCAGTTACCTCCCTCTCCATCTCCATCCCCTCAACTAGGCACAGTGCTCCAAGCTAACACACATCAAGCATCCTCTCGCCCCGCTACTCCTTGTCCAAGCACACCTCACCCTGTCACCCCACAGCCTGGTGCCTCTAATTCAGGCCGACTTACACCACAGCCAAGCACCCCACGTCCAGGCACCCCTAGGCACTGGCCCAGCCCCGTTCCTAGTCCGCAGCCACTTGCATGGGGCATGGGGCCTGCAGCTTATAGCCCTGGTTTGAAGCACAGCAATCCTGCAGGAGCCTATCCTGACAAGATCTGGTCCAAGACTGGAGAAAGTCGGTGCTCCACTCCTGTTGGGCCCCAAGAAAAAGCCTGGAAGTCTTTTGGTGGTTCAGTGGCAGGTAACACCCCTTCCCCTGCTCCTGAGGGACGCCTCTTCCCCGATGCCCTGCAGCAATCAGACCAGTCCTGCTACACCCCCAGCCGAGCAGAGAGCGATGTTGAGAGCACCAAGAATTGTGACGAGGACGAGGATGAGGTTTGGTCTGACAGCGAGCACAACTTCCTGGACCCTTACATTGGCGGCGTAGCAGTGGCACCGGCCCATGGCTCCATCCTCATTGAATGTGCCCGTCGGGAACTACATGCTACCACTCCACTCAAAAAGCCTGACCGCTCCCACCCCTCCCGCATCTCCCTGGTCTTCTACCAGCACAAGAACCTCAACCAGCCCATGCACGGCCTGGCTCTGTGGGAGGCCAAAATGAAGCTGCTGGCAGAGCGAGCGCTGCAGAGGCAGCAGGAAGCAGCTCTCCTTGGCCTCTCCCAGGAAGATATCAAAACACTTGGGAAGAAACGTAAGTGGGGCGCTATGGTGGCAGGCGCTAGTCCAGGACCTGGACAATCTAAAGACAAAAAGGAGGGGCCAGTGACGCGGTTAGCCCCGACTTTCTACACCACCTCTGTGGTTACTGTGTCTCCCTATGCCTTCACCCGCCTCACTGGGCCCTACAGCCACTTTGTGTGAGGACAGACACAGTTAGACTGACAGCTACAGAGTGGTGCAGTGGAGGGCTGGAGAGAGCACTGAGCAGAATCAATGTCTCTCTGCTGTCCCGCAGTCTGGCTTCTCTCCATCCTGCCCCCTCTACAGTCCACTTGGAGGAGGGGACATTTTTATTGTTTTTTACCTCATGTCAGGCAGTGGTTTGGGCTTCAGACACACTGCCTGTGGTGCTCTTCCTCTCGCTTCCCTGGAGAGGAATTCCATTGCTTTTTCTTGTTTATAGAATTATAATGATTCTAATTATTGCTATTATTATCAATATTATTATGATTGTTACTGTCAATGTTGTTATTACAGGTATTATTATAATGAAGACTTGTTTGTTTTTTATTATTGCTCTTTTCATTAATGTTATTATTAATGAGGTGATTGTTTTTGGTTTTGTATTTTTGTTAAATCAATCAGTCTGAGTGTGACAGACTCGGATAATTGCTTTTTTTCCATGTTTGGAAAATGTGCACCCTTTTTTTTTCCATTTGACTTTCTTTGTTCTTATTAATCTTAAAGCTGTACTTAGATGAGGAGGAGCCATTATCTCCCTGATACGGCAGAAAAATCAACAATACAGTTATCACAATCATTGGTTTTACTTTGTGAAGCCATTTTTGGGGCTTCATAAAGAATAATCTCAATTATACCACCATTATGAAGATTGTGATCAAAAGTTTTTATTCTTAATAAGTAAGTCGACCAGCAACACCACTGTCAAATACACCACTGACAGTGTACTTTTTCATTCTAATAAACAACTATCTGCATAAATGTTACAAAAGATAAAAGAGGGAAGGGAAGACAGGAATTAACCCCAAGCTCTTTGGCTCCGGGTACCCAGCAAAAGGGCGGTAGTTGGTTTCAAGTGTTGTGCTCTTTTGTCCGTAACAAATTATCGTGATGCAAAAAGGGAGAAAATAGTGCCAAGGTTCAAAATAACCTTTGAGCCACACTGCGAGAAAACTTTGCAGCTTGTCTTGTCGTCAGATGATGTGCTCCTCCTACTCACCCTTCTAGCTTTTGACTGGTGCTCAGCTTCCTGCTCTGATCGATTCTCATTCCGCTACTCTTCATGGCAGTTGATGCTGTATTTAGGTGCTCTAACTTAAATTTGGCTCGAATAGTATTCGCAACTAAATCATTTTGTTTCGGTGGCGTACCAGAACATTGGGAATTAGTGCTTTGGCACAAAGGTGCAGAACATGTGTGGTGCTATGGAAAGCCCTAATGAATTATCTCACGAATGCTTTCCTTTGCTTGCCATGTTTTCCTGTGCGGAGAACTGTGGTTCTCATGTCTGGTACTCCACAGAGGCTGAAACAGGTGATACTATTTGTGAAAGCCATTTAACCCAGATCTGTTGTCCACACAGAGATGGCGCAGATGGCACTCTGTATCTTCCTATAACATTCAAGTAGGAGTGAGCACTTCCCAGTGTAAACGCTAGAGGGCAGCGTCGACTGCCGTTTCAAGTGGTGTGTAAAAACAAGCCTATAAGCACTTGGGATTCATTTAGATGGCAGCCTTGCCTTGTAGCTTTTACCACTCATGGCCAGTAGACGGGGGTCTTGCACCCTGTTTGCTGAGCATAGATGGGACTTAATTAAGCAGCTCCAGGAAAAGCTGACATTACAAATGTGCCGCAAATGTGAACAAAGTCTGGAGATGCCTATGGGAAGCCCATCTGGGGTTAGAGCAGAAGGAAACAGTGTTGGGACAGCAGTGCTTTTGGTGCTCACACACACACTCTGGTGCTCTCCTATTACACTTGATTTACTGTGAAGGGCCCACTCCTTTCTCTGCATGGTGCTGTCATCTTTGAGCAGAGCGAGGCGTGTCCTTCCGCAGGCACCTTGTCACCACAGAGCCAGTCAATCAAAATGGCCACCATGTGGTTCCACTCCACATTGGGCTCAGAAACTGGTTTCCTTTTGAGGATTTTTTGCAGTTTGTTGTGGCATGTAGTGGTTTTTGTCTCAAACAAAGTACACTGTACAGGGCAGAGAAAGCACAGTCATTCACTGCATGTCTTGGTAACCCATTAGCAGTGCTTTTCACAGAGAAGTTAGTACTGAGCGATAAAGGGAAACCGTAGAACATTTCTGTAGCTTCCAGGGGTTGGCGCTGAATGCAGACACATCAAATCAATGATTCTCTCACTTTGTGCGCGAGTGTGTCTGAAAGTGAAAGAGAAGGCCAAAGAGAGAGACTATTTGATAGCCTGGCGAGAGTCCCGTAAATCACTCATTTTTAATTCCCTCGTGCTCACATGGTTCCCCTGCTACATGTGTCAGAAATGAAAATGAGAGACTACTGATGCAAGCCGACTCCAGCTGCTGGCTGGTTGTTTGGGTCAAGGCCCTGGTCATCTGTGTAAGACCCTGATACCTCTCCCGATTTTCTCCAGCTCTCTACCTCATGCTGTAGAGACACTGGTCACAATCACGACTTGCTACTGAGGGCAGAGAATCATGCATGTCCCTTTGTGTGCTCTAGATCTCCACACTCATTTTAACCTGCTTTTTTTTTTTTAACTCTTATTTATTACTACATGGTGATAATGATAATGATTGTCTTTGATGTTATTGTTTTTTTTTTCATCATTTTTTATATAGCTAATACAAATTGTACATAAAGAAGAAAAGATTTATAAAAGCACTTTTAATCTTGATTTTAATGACAAACAGAAAGAGCCGATTATTGACAACTTGAAGCTTTTGTTTTTCTTTTTTTTTCATTTTCTCAAGAGAGAGATAAAAAAAAATGTAAATATCAAACTATTTAGGTAAGATTATTTAACTTGTGAGGAAAGTAACAAAACCATGAATGACATGGGGGTATTTTTGAAGCCCTAAACATCAGTAAACACTTGGCCCCAATGTATGTAAATCTGTGCTTAGTAACTCTGCTGTTTTGCTTTCCTAAGTACTGTACCCCCTGTCGGCATGTGACTGACGGAGCCCTGCAAACTTCTGAAAATGATTCAGTCGGCCCAATTATGTAACGTGAAACCACACTTAGCTGACTGCCTGACAGCACTAAAGAGAAACTAGAAGCTCCCCTGTGTTGCAGTTGTGCAAATGTATGAATTTAGTTTTAGTTTTAACAGCTTTGTGGTATTTTTTTTAAGTACTCTTAAACTCTCATGAAAGGTTCATGACAGCATCATGTTTCTATTTAAAAAAACCCTCCAAATTTCCAATTATTCGATTCCCAACAGTGAATTATGTCATTAAGCTAAGGACAAATCTAGATCAGCCGCCCCGTGAGCGTGATAAGCGGTAAACAGCTCGACTTAAGCAGCTGATTAGTTTAGCTTAGCAGTGACTGAAAACACGAGGAAACAGCAAAACTAAAAAAAAATTTAAAAAAATCTAACGACCAGCACCTTTGAAGCTCTTTAACGCACGTTGTGTAAGGTTTGTTTAAGCTGCTGAAATTGTGTTTTACAGGGAGTTATGTGCCAGACTTTTTTCTTTGGGTAACAAGGCCACCAGCAGATATTAAAAGAAGTTACTGCTCCCAACCTGGAAACTGTCTGGTACACTGCCCCCTGAAAAAAACAACCCAGCCATATTTAGCTTTAAAGCAGCTGACAGGCAGACTTTGTCACCTTTTGTCGTTTCCTGTGCGCTCAGTCTTTCTGCTAATCTCAGCTGTCTGATATCTGCGGCTTCATTTCGGTTAGAACAGCACTTAACTGGGTTTGTCTTCTGATTGTGAACAGGAGAATGAATGGGAAATTGTTAAATGATGAGCTATTCTTTTAATATCAGACACCCTTCCAAATTTTACCACCATTCATGTGTTGAACTTGGGGAGAGGGGGTGAGGGTGGGGGGGCGTCGGGGAGCATACTGATTGCTGCAGAGCCAGTCTGAGGTGAAACACTGGGCGATGTTTTAATTGAGTTATTTCCCAGCAATCTTAGTTGTGTTGCTGCCTCCCTGCTTGCTTAGATGTTTCTGTCATTAATATCCGCTCGAGCTTTTATAATAGGCAAGTGTGCACGTGGCAGAAAAATCTCAGCTCCCCCCGTGAGAGACAACAGATGTTTTATTTGTCATGAAAATTTGATGATACACGCAATGCCTAACAGTAGTTTGTTAGAACAGCAACAGAGCCCATTTTATTTCTTGAGCATAAGGCTTGCCCATACATTACTCAAACAAACACACACACACACACACACACACATTCACCGAAACAAAAGGGTGCTGAGGATATGGTGCACATGCTATCTTGTTGACTTTGTACATTTCTAAATGCTTCACAGGTTTGGTGGATGGTTCTCACGAGAGGCACCACCTCCCAAGCAAACATGTACTGAGATCCTGGGGGTGGGCCGGTTCAGCTGGTGCTATGATGCTATACCTTAAAAATTCACTGTGTAAAAAAAGAAAAAGGAAAAAAAAAGCGAGGGATAAATGATTACCGCAAATATTTTTCTGAGCTCTTCGAATGTCAAGAGAACTATACTTTTGATTAAAGCAGTTTCGCAGGAAGGGAAGCTGCCCTGGTGCTGACTTTATGAGAAGTCTTTTGTTACAACGCTACAAATTTCCATCTCTTTTTGAGGGCAGGTGGTGCACTCAAACTGTTGATTACATTCTCTATTAATCTTCATTCCATACTGTACTTGAATTCATTTAAAATAGGACGAGATATAGAATCATATTATATGAAGACTGTTAGCTGGGTTTTACATTTGGTACCGTGCCAGTACCAGAGGCTATTCAAATTATCTTTTGAGTATGTTGTACATGTACATGTTAACTGAATGCTAAGATATTTGAACAATACAAAAAAAATTGCGTACTGCCTCCCTCTTCCTCTCCCAAGTGATGCACTTCCTTTACTCACTCTCTTTCTCCTAAACCTTGTATAGATTGTCACACGCAGACATGGATAAACACACGTAGGTACACATCTAATTGTGTAAGGCCCACTTTTAAAAATTGTAAAAATGTAAAGAAAAATTGAAATTTGGGATAGAGACTTGACGCTGGCCCACAAAATAAAAAAAAAAAAGAGAAAAAGAATGAAAGAAAATGAACCAACACAACTGGCAGCTACATTCCTTTGAGTTTTAGGATTGTTCTTGGTTCTTTATTTTTCACGTCAAGGATGCAGTATGTAAAAAAAAAAAACAAAAAAAAAAGGTTTTTGTTTGAGTTTTTTTTTCTTTTTTTGGGGTAAGTGTTTTTTATTTGATTATTTGTGTTTTGTGGTTA
>VUQK01044094.1:3289-14057 GCA_015106715.1 Bujurquina vittata
AACAAATATAAAAGCTGGTGGGTGTTTTAACACACCTCTGTGTGTAAAAAATTTGTGATAAAACACACACACACACACACACACACACACTTTATATATATATATATATATATATATATATATATATATATATATATATATATATATATAATCCCTGTAGCTACTCTACTCTCTGTAGGTGCAGAATTGTAACTATGTAATCTTTCCATTGTGTTTTGGAAGAATAGAAGATTTCTTCTTCTGTTTGGAATGCAGCAAACTCTCCACCGGAACCTTTTAGAACCAGGAAAATATCACTTCTGAGATTTAAAGATGGGAAGCAGCACAGTCAGTGCTGTCTACATAATAGTGCACAAACAAACACACACAGCAAAATGCAGAAAATAAGCACGCACAAAAAGACTGGTATACAAAAGCTCTGAAAATTCTAAACTTGAGAGCTAAGAAAGCACAAACCATCAGACGTAATTGTCACAGTCATGTCAGGCTGAACGAGCCGTAGCATTTGCAGCCTGACGTAATTGCCTCCAAGGCATGTCAAATGACCTTGAATTCATTTCAAAAGGATGCCCATAAGATTCAGCTGAAGTGGGGAAAGTGACATTAAATGCTTAAGATTAGTGGGTTAATTAGATAATACAAAAACATTAGATAAAGCTGAAACACTGTTCTTACACTCAGTGGTGATTGTGGGAAGGCTTCCAAACTTGGCCAGTGCCTCCATGACTACTGCAGTCTCACCAGCAGTCTGCGTTAAGGGGACACTCCAGTTTATGCCAATACGCAGGCCAACTATATCACATTATATTAACACATTTGCCTCTGCAAAGAAATGAAATAGGATTAGGTGATATGATAGTACACACTGTGAGGGGATTTCTTATTACTATTCATACTAATGTAACTTCTTTTTTTTTCCTCTGGCTGTATGGGTGCATTGCAAAAGCACAGTCAAGACTGCTCAATTGGAACTCAGGACCTTCAGGATTTAGCTAAGCGTTACATTTTTCTCTCTTTTTGCCATTACTTTATTTTACTGGGAAAACTGACATTCACACTCGGTTATTATCTGTATGAAAATTCGAGCTGGAAACCTTTTCAAGTGGAATTTTAAGTAGAACCTGTGGAAACACAGTTCTTTGAATTTAGGCTCAGGCCCTCTGTCTTTTTTATTTCAGCGCAGACTGACTCAAAACTGTGTGTGTGTGTGTGTGCGTAAGTGTGTGTGTGGAGCATACAGTTTGTTGGACTTGTTAGTGACAGTCACGATTGTCCCAAACCCTGCAAAAAAAAAAGCTTCTAAACTGATTTTAATAACTATTTCAAGTCGATTCATATCATGAAATCAACTGAAAAAGCATTTCCTGAAAAGCGCATTCTGTACTCACGCTTTTGTTTCACACTTGCATTCTGTAAATAATTCAGCGTAATCCTGCTCACTTCCTCTGGGAGGAACTTTTCTCCCTACTGTCTGTCTGAGGGCTCCTTTCAAGGCAGCTTCACGTGTCAGATGGAGACCACATTTTCAGCCTTACAGACTGCAGCGAGAGCGCTCCACTACAACCAGCGTGGGAGTTTGCCTTTGATAGCAATGTGTGTTTGAGTTTGGTGTTCACCCCTAGTATAAAGCATCACCGACACGGTTTAATACAAAAAGAAAAATTTATCATACACTATAAATAAATTATAAATTCTTCACTCTGCACCTTTACACAAGCATATGGATCAAAATCACTGCAGCTTATAGACCTCAATCTAACAGTGGGGCTGAATGAGACGTTAAGCTGTTAACACAACACTAGAACCTGTCGCAAACACTCATGGTATCACCTTACCTTCCTTTGCCCAGGATGGCTTCTTTTACATTTTATTTCCCCTTTTCCCCCTCTTGACGTAGGCCACGGAGCCGACGTTAGCCATGTCACGTTTCTCAGACCTTTGTTACCAAGATAGCTATTCTTGAATTCAACCCTTCACTATAAGAGTCTTTTTAGAGTGTACATGACAAAAGAAGCAAAATCAAAAAGCCTGGAAGCTAAAGAGATTTTTAAAAATGTATCAGGGATTCAGATAGAGTTCAGTGAGGACAGATGGCACATAGACTGCTAAGGTTAAGGACTCCATCACCAAAGGGCCACTCACAGTAAAAATGTAAGCACTCGTTCTACTTGTAAAGCACTCTGGATGAAAGCATCCACCCAATGATGTGTTAAGATATCGTGCAGCACACCCATTAGGTTCTTGAGCAAATCTCTGTTGTTAACCCTTCCCTCCGTCTTCTCTGCAACAGTATCCTCACAAATGGTTCTGATATTTCCTGCCACAATTTCCTTCCTTCTCACCTTTTCTTATCATCCACCTCACTTCTTTTTTTTTTTTTCCTGTTTCCTTCCCTTTATGTCACCTTTAAGGCAAGCAGCGTGCCATAGATGAGAGTGGGTTGGCTTCAGAGGAAGCCAATTTACTTCTAACATAAAAGAGTAGCACTTTTCTTTTCATTTGAAAGATGCCGCTGTTGCATTCCACAATAGACCGAGAGGCTGTCAAAACTGTCCTTTGAAACCAAGAAGAAGACATCCCTCAGTAGCAGACATCTTTAAAGAAAAAAAAGGGGGAAAAATTCAATCTAAATATGTCATTTCAGGGTATGGATTTAATGCAGCATTTTTTAACAGATGGAAAAGCATTCGCGCAGAACCAAACAAAACAATTTGAAGAGGTTTTTTGGCTCACTAGTAGGGTTTCTGCTATAATTGAAGCCATTGAGGATCTTTTAAGGGGGTCGCAGCATGATAAATCCTCACCAATGGAGTCAAGAAGTGTGGGGGCTCACAATTGAAACTGACATGTATCTTTCCTTAAATATATTTTTCAAAAGGAGTATCATAGGGTGTTTGTGTATGGCGGTGATCCGAGGAGACAAAAAAAAAAGGAAGAAAAAGGAAAGCAGGCACACATGTTGTTTTCAGCAGGGCGTTTTTCCCCACTTGCTCTGTTGTTTTTTGTGAAGTTATAGGATAATTGTGAGTCATTGTGCTATTTTCTAAGCTCTTGGTTGTGTGTCCAGCAGGCGAGAGCAGTGAGTGTGTGTGCGATGGGGATAGAGGGCTACAGGCTACATATGGCAGCCATCACAGGAAACAGGACCCCTAGCCACTCCACCTGGAACATTACATCCAGCTTCCTTCCTCGCTGACCTTTAACTGCACTGAAACTCAGTACCCCCCCCCCCCTCGCTATCAGGCACTCTCTATAGCTACAATATTTATTTTATGAGCAATTGTATTGAGATTAAAAACATCACATTTTCTGACTTGTTTATCCAGTTCAGGGTCACCGAATGGCTGGAGCCCATCCCAGGTGTCACAGGGTGAGGGCAAGGGGCTGTATTTATGCAGTTTATCTTATATGAATTCCAACTGTCTTCACTTGTATTTATAGGCCTGTTGACATCATACACACTACATTAGGCCTTAAGGGTGAAATATCAATGTTTTACATGCCAAAACTATTCCGTTTTTAAGAAGTAATAATACTGGATAGAGCATGGAAAGCTTTTGAAGCTCCAGTGGGACATGTGTGGAGTCTGATAACAGTGAGGATGAGTAAAAAAAAAAATCTTGGCATATGATGTTAGAAAGAAGTGAATTTCTCTGACCCCTATACCTGACCTCCTCATCTCTGCATGATGCAAGTGGCTCGAGGCTGCATTAGGAGGTCTTAGCAAGCACGTCCAAATACCCAAGTTGGATTTCAGATAATTCTGGCACAGAGTTTTTGAGAGACAAACAATATATTTATGAATAATTATACGAAAAAAGACTACAACAACTTCTGCTGTATATGCTTTGTTTTGTTTTCACTGCAAGACCCCACAGTGTTGGTGAAGTACTTATAGCAAGTAATTCTAGTTTCATATTTTAAAATTTAAATACTTTGAGTTCATTAATTTGAATATAAAAGGCCAGAAATGTATGAAAAATATACTTCTTAATTAAGCACGAAGAATAGGACTTCATTAGGGCAGTGGTGAAAATGTGGAACTGCAAAGAACACACAGGAAAAACTACACGGGAAAAACTGTTCAAATGTTGTCACTTCATGTTCTGTTCCCTTTCTGTCTGTCTGTAACACACACACACGCACGCGCGCGCACACACACACATGCACACACACACACACACACACACACACACACACGCGCACACACACGCGCGCGCGCACACACACACAAACCCCTTTTCCTCTCTGGCCCTTTAGTACTGAAGACCTACATTTCATTTGCTGCATTGGGGAATTACTCTGAGTGTCTTTAATGGCCCTCACTTCCTCTGGCTGTTCCTTTTTTTGCAACACTTTTTCTTGATGTCAAGCTTGTCTGCTTGTAATTACCCTCAAGTAAAGAAAACAAAGATGCCCTTCGGAACAACTCTGTCTACTTGCCTACATATCGTATAGAAAAAAACAACCCTCAGTAGTACACTTGTATCTGTGGTGTGTCTAGAAAAAAAGTTGTTGGTTTTTAAGGCAGGCTTTTATGAAGTAAAGATGTCAGTTACATGCCATATTGCTTCCTTCTTCTCTTTTTATAATGTCCTCTTTTCTCAGCAGACAAATGTTGTGAGGAATTGTAATTTAATGCTGAATTGTGCAATGAACTGCAGCATGTTTCAGCTGACTGGAAAGTGAAGGCAGGCAAAATATCACCTTGCTGCTGTCCTAGAGCTAGTGTGTGTGTGTGTGTGTGTGTGTGTGTGTTCGTCCATGTGTGTATATTCTGGCTTTGAGGATGAGGCTGAGAGAGCAGCCATGAGTGTGTGCATGTTCCAGTTTTAATGCCATCATCATCACCAAGGTCAGAGGACGGAGGCATTTGGGCCATGTGCCAGAGCAAGCTGTGACATGAGGAGGACAGAGCCATAAAGTACATTTGATGTGTTGTACCATAACTTTGCTAGAGGCTCTTCAGCACTAAAGCTACAGGACTGGATAATAGCTCCTCTTGGGCCCATAATTTAAAATTTCATGTCCAACCTTTTGAGTACTGAATGAAAAATGCAGTGCATTTTTTTCTAATTTAGAGGATGATTGATGGAAGGCTACAGCTTTACAACCATGGGAAAGCGATTTCAGCTGTGTACATGAATGAGCCCTCCATTTCAGCTCTGCTTGAGGTACTTTCCACCTAACTGCTAGATCCACTTTTTCTGTGTGCCAGAAAGCAAGTGTCACTATAATTTAATGGCGGGTGCTATAAGAATTAGATATTATTTTCCAGCTTTTAATATTTTGCCCATGATACATATGTCTATACTCATAAGGCATTCCAAGTGCACCCGCACTATCCGTTTAGATGTTCAGTATAGTGCGTACTGGCGCCACGTAATGTTGTGTTTTGCAGAGAATTTCTGATTTAAGTGCAGTTCTCGGGGCCGTATACTTTGATGCACAGCACTTTGGTCAACTTTATTGTTTTATATGTGCTATATAAATAAACTTGACCTTGACCTTCATTGTGGACAAACAGTGGTTTGGACAGAAGTCCAATAACAGAACACCACTCGGGTTCAGATCAGGCAGGCCGTTCCTCCCAATCACAGCCCTCCAGGTCTCACTGTTGCTGCCCACGTGAGTGCTGAAGTCTCCCAGCAGGACGACAGAGTTACCGGATGGAGAACCATTTAGTGCAAAGGCGGAAACAAAAGTCGGGACCCGTACCCTGGCCAAAGGCGCAGGGAAGCAGCCTTGACATCCACCTGAGGAAACGCCAATATACAGGCAGCAGGCCAAAGGGATATAAGGAGACTCACCCGAATCCAACCTCATACTCTAGCTCAGGCTCCTTCCCCACCACAGGGGTGATAGTCCACCCTTGATAGGGATCAGCCTATGAGGGCCCCTATATGGCACACACTGCACCCGAACCCTATGATCACTCCTGTGGGTGGTGAGCCAACAGGAGGGGAGCCCATGTCTCCTCTTTGTGCTGGGCCCGGCTCCACTGGCTAAGGCCCAGCAACCAGGTGCTCTCTCTCAAGCCCCCTCCCCAGCCCTGGCTCCAGGGTGGGGCCACGGACAGGGTAAACTGTTCCCTTGATCGCTATCTGTCATAATGGTCGTTAATCCTTTCCTTTTTCAAACCAATTAAAAAATGTTGTTTCTCCTTATTACTGGTATGCTTTGTTTTCATGTGGACTTATAAAAATAAAAGAGGTGCTAAAATGATGTCATGTTGACCGACTATAAACTCATTCATTGGACAGTTGTGGTGTGTCATGCTGCATCATTAGGGTCACATAGACCCAAATCAAATTTTAGTGAGTCATAGCAAATCATGCATTTTAATGTGCCTTATGTGTTTGTTTGTTTTTTTTTTTCTTTCTAGAATTCACAGCTCATGAAAAAATAATTTGGGAACAGAACAGAGAGTGCAACTAGACTAAATATGTCATGAATTATGACAAAAGGACAAAAAAAAAAGGCATGCGGTGACTGAATAATTACAGTTTACTTGCTATGTTTTAAAAAAAAAAAGGTCCTTGGAATTTGGGGATATTTGTTTTCTCCTTTTTTTGCTGGCAGGATTTATTCCAATCTTATGTCTGCACTAACAGCAGCCAAATTGACAGTGACACAGGCGGTAAAGACCAGTGTTACTAATCATATTAATTTAGGCTGTGTCCACATATAGAAGAAAGACTTTGTAACACCTGTGTTTACCAGCTGTGTCCATGTCATGTGGGCTAGGGTGAAACAATATTTATCAGGCGAACTTTATTGGTGACCCAGCAGCAAGAACTCTATTTTAGTAAATCCAGCAAAATAGAGGGTGAGAAAGAAAGGAAAGAAAGAAACTGAAAAAGGAGAAGATGCAGCTACAAGCTGAAAGCTAAGTTTTAGTCAGGCTCCAGTTTAGCCAAAACACATCATTAAAATATGCATACAATTATGTTTGATTACAATAAATACATGTATGATTGATCCCTTTTCTTGACACTTGAATACACGCATAATTTCAACATTTCAGCTTTTGTTTTGGCTGGCTGACTGCTGAACTCCGGACTTTTTTGCAGGTGCATAAGCGAACAACAACAACGTATTACAAAGCAGAGTATGTACTGTAGCAGACAAGGAGTATGGTGTCCAACAGTCAAAGAAAAAAACATCACATGTAGTTTAATCATGGGTGAAGATCAGGAGTCATGACTATATTTTTCTCTGCCTTTCCGTTTGGATTGGAACATCAGCCTTGGAGTGATGGCTTTTACATTAATGCAAACTCAATAAAGTGATTTTATTTGATGACATTACTGAGCCTAAAGTATGAAGGGAAACATTTTTCTTTGAAGTCTTAGAACTTATTAATGCATCATTTGCATGCAGTTTGTTACATCAAAATGTCGTTTGTTAACCTTCGTTGCCTCAACCTTTCCCGAGTAGTCTTTTCATTTCATAATAAATCGATAATTAACCCTGAAATATCAGCGTGAGTCTTTATTGACACAACACAATCATACTGAGTTTGATTTTGTCTGGATTGCCTGTGCCAACAATAAGCCCAGGTAGCTTAGAATGCCGTTCACCCAATGTAGACAGCCAGTCCCTCGTATCAAGCATAACACGCCTGATCTATCGGAGATTAAATCTGTCCGCTTTTATCTTTGCACAGTCAGTAATGTCCTTCATGCCTCTGACCGTCAAAATGAGAGGATCAACCTTCCTCCGACCGTAAGGATTTGATTTCCATGTTAGGGAGGGATCAGTGCGATTATTTCTGTAATATAAAAGGGATAATATAAAAGTATATTGTTCCAGGTTTTCACTTATTCTATATTTCCATCATGGTTTGGTCTTAGGGAAGTCCCAGGTAACCTTTACTGGGGTTTGTTTTTTTCTTTTGTTTTTGTGTGGAGGGCGTTATCCATCAGCAGATTCGTCTGCAGCCAAGACGGTCATTGTGAGGATGTAGAGTTAAATAATGTCAAGAAGAACCGTTTTAAACAGGATAAAGTGTAGTAGCCATATCATTTGATTATTCCTGAAACATTCCCTGTACGGAGCGCATAATATCACTGGCTTAAATGTAAATTTCAAGCACTCTCTTTCGGTGGTGACAGTGTTACTGTATATAATTTCCTTTACTTCTCACAGTCTCATCCTGTGTGTGTCTATTGTCTTTTCTTTGTGTTTCTGTTATTTTCCCCCGTTTATAGCCATGATTGCCTGCACCTCCTCCCAGTCTCCTGATTCGTTTACCTACACATTTGTTTCCCTCACACTCCCTCAAAAGATCATCAGTTTCTTGGGATTTTGCAGATTTTTTGACTCCTTATGCATTTCACCCATTGGATTAACTCTCCCAACCCCACTATTCAAAGGTTGCCATCCGCCTCTCTTCTTCTGCAGTGCCTCAGCTCAGCCACAACTCACCCAGCCTGACACATTTCCTGTTCTGTTCCACTCCACCACCTGCCAGCTTGCCACTCAATCAAAGCCACTCTCCCTGTCCCTCTCCAACCTACCACTCCTCAGGTTGCTCCAGCATTAGCTTCACTCAGCCCTATGTCTTCACCAGCCAGAGTCAGTCCTACTTCTCACTATTGCCTCCTTAGAGTCCAACAATAGACTGACATTAATGGTCACCAGTCTGAGTATGTGGTTTTGTTTTAGGTTCTAACAAATTAATCACAACACGACCAGTAAAGTGAAGCGACTTAGAATAACCTGTGCTGTTAAGTGTTTGGTTTATTTATTTGAGATAACTTTTGACTTTTGACATCTGCAGGAAACTCCTGGAGATGTTTTATCAGCAGACTGAGCCAGACCATAAACACCATAAACACAGTGCAATATAAGTAGTAGTAGTACTGGACAGTGGACAATATCAAGGTGCACTCCATCTGCCAGACATTCCACATCTTCTTTGTCCTGCTGTACCTTAGTTTGGTATTTAGTATTTATCTATTTATTCTCTCGCTTGTATATTCTTGTATATATGAAAATATTTCTGTCTGTATCTCTATCTGTGCGCTTATGTAAAAAGTGCTACCGGAACTTTAATTTTCCTGACAGAACCCTCCCAAAGGGATTAATAAAGTTTTATCTAATCGAATCGAATCTCTATCACACATCAGACCGATCTTTACCTATTTTTAAGACAATGTGATAAATATGTGTTAATGTAAAATCAAATAGCCCAAAACAAGACTTTACAAACTTTATTGTATCTTCAAGGGGCCAATCTAGATTTTGCACTGTTGATTAATTGTTTTTGACTACATAATAAAATGCAATTTCAGAGTTGGATCTTTTTGTCTTGATTTCATATATTAATGTAACATTCTGTCAAATGTTACCATGTCTGTCTGACTGTCTGCCTGTCAGTCAGTCAGTCAGTTTTTGTCCTCCTCCAAGCTCGGGTCCTGGGAGTTCGAGGGTCCTGCGCAGTTATCTTAGCTGTTTCCAGGATTGTGCTCTCCTGGACACAGACCTCAGATGTTTTCATGGAATCTGCTGGAGCCACTCTCCCAGTTTGAGGGTCACTGCCTCGAGTGTTCCGATTACCACGGGGACCACTGTTACTTTCAACTTCCACATCCTCTCTAGCTCTTCTCTCAGCTCTTGGTATTTCTTGAGCTTCTCATGTTAATTTTTCTTGATGTTGCAATCACTTGGTATTACAATGTCTATCACTACGGCTTTCTTCCTCTGTCCACCACTACGATATCTGGTTGGTTAGATATCAGAAGTTTGTCTGTTTCTACCTGGAAGTCCAACAGGATCTTAGCTCTGTTATTCTCCCTCTGGGGCGTGTCCCATTTTGACCTTCCAGGTCCTACTCGGCACAGATGTTCCTGTATACTATGCCCGCCTGCTAGCATCTTGCACCCTGCTGTTATGCGCTGGATTGTCTCATCTGCACAGCCAGCACTTGAGGGTCTTGCCTTGTTTGGATATAGTTTTTTAAAATTCTTATTTATTTATTTGAATGCAAAACTACTTTGCAACTGGCCACACAGTTACTATTTGAGACATGAGGCACTAAGGAGGCATGGGTCTCAAAATCGCTTGTACTGATTAATCTGAATGTCTGAGAAGCTCAGACATTACTAGTTACATGCTTATTACGCTTTAGAAATTCAAGATTTATTTAAGTATTGTTTTTTCAAAATACAAGTCTAAAGCTACGTTCACACTGCAGCATGAAATGACCCAATTCTGATTTTTTGAGAAATCTGATTTTTTTCCGTGTTTGTTCACATTTCCAAATATATGCGACTTGGATGTGATCTGTGTGTGAACTGCAGACGAACCTGAAAGTGTCCCGCATGCGCAGTAGAGGACGCGATTACGTCACACGCAGCGAGCGTGCTCAATGTTTGCAGAAGTAAGCTTGTTTTGTTTTTTTACTTTTATTAAACAAATCTCCAAGCAATAGCGAAAATAAGCTTGGTTTCCTTCACACGTCCCTGTAACACGGGACGCAGAATAGTGACGTTCATCGAGTACCAATGACGTGCAGGTCGCTTAAATGCGGCCCGGCCGTACAGACCAGGGTTATAGTAGTTTTGTATTTTACATTATAGTTTATTTTTAGTTTGTTTTTACTTTTTTTTTCTCTAATTCAGTTAGTTTTAATTAGTTTTCAGAGCGGCTTTGCTCGTTTTAATTAGTTTTTATTTTTGGTTTCATGCTTAGTTTTAGTTAGTTTTAATTAGTTTCAGTATTAGTTTTAGTATTTTCATACTTACAGTAATCAGGTGGAAGA
>VUQK01044100.1:5107-16624 GCA_015106715.1 Bujurquina vittata
TTAAATGTGAAGAAGGACTGAATCAAGCTTTCCTGCCCTTTCTTTCTTTCTTTCTTTCTTTCTTTCTTTCTAGTCCAAAGTTTTTATCCAAACCTTTTTTTTTAAGGATTTTTAATATCTAGGTTTTGCTGATTTTTTTTTTAAATGGACAGTGTGTAAAATATCATCATTAGATGTGAGGACATTGCAGTCAGTTGAGTTGTGTTTTCTCACCCCTGCCAGCTGATGTGTATAAGCCTAGCTATGGTGGCTGCTCACCTCAACTGGCATCTACATCTGTTTACAAGTCGATGAGTCAGTGAAACTCGCTTTATAAGGTGTGCTACTTATGTGGCTGGTTTCTAGTTGCATACGTGAGACGTGGGCAGCTCGGCGCTGTTCATCTTGGCCGCTGGATTCAAGATGGCAGGGCAACGTGGCGGCTTCCACAAACTATTTTTAATAGATTATTTTGTGCATCAGTTTGTTGGAAGACATAATCACACACTAATGGATGTATATTTACGACTGCAAGTTTCTTTTTCCTCTTAAATAACCTCAAAAATGACTGTACTTTGAGTAAAAGTAAAAAAACAAGAGAAGTGCATGTTTTTAGTGTTGGCAGGCTGTTAGACCCCCTGAGACAAGTCTGTGGTCTCAGTAATCAGACTTGATTTATATAAAAAATTAAACAATATGATAAGAGTACACACACACACGCACACACACACACACACACACACACTGTCAGAGACCTAAAGTGCTTTTTGCAAAGAAATGAAAAGTGGATAAATAGCTACTTCAGCTACACCTTTACCTCATAGCCTGCTAAGAAATAGGCAAACGCAGCAAATCTCATCTGCTGTATTAAGTATATAGGATCAGCGGGAACGGCTGGGTAGGCCTAGACTGAGGAGAAACAGACCCTCATCCAGTTCAGAGGTCTTTGGTTTTGTATCATGGCTGTAACGATAACCTCCAATGGTAATTTAATGCCCCCATTGAAGTAATGCACTTTATTGCACCAGTGGATTAAGTAATGATTATTTTGTGAAATTGTGGCCACACAATGGTCAATTAATCTTTAATGAAACTGTAACTTATGAGGCGGAGCGTGGCTTTCCAATAAGCAGGCAACTGCTTGCCAAAGCAGTTACAAGCCTCAGTTGCGGACTACACGCCCTATCTATCACCATGTAAAAATAGAGCACTCTCGAAAAAGACACAATGAAAAGGCAAAGTCACAGTTGCAGAGTCTCCAATTTTAGCATTCATGGGATGGTGTGGGCCTATATCCTCCAAACTACGTGAAGAAAATATATCAGCCTCTGATGTATGCAATGAGATTAACTGCCATTTTGAGGTGCTATTTATTTATTTAGACCAAGCCAGGCATAGGGGTTGCAGGGAATTATTTGCACTGACAGAGCATGAAGTTGGAGGTTATCAAAGACCTGCGCAGGAATTCGAATACAGTACATTTCATTTCCGCATCTCCTTCGTAATCATAGTAAATGTAACTCCCTGCTCCAGTATCTACTGTTTTCCTTGACATGAACTTGCTCCAGAGCCATATAGACAGTAGCTTTATACCTCATTCACTTTCAGTGTATTCACGTGTTGTTGCACTAACACACCAAAGCTGAGCAAGTCACAAAGATAAATGTTTTTACTCTGATTAGTTTCTCATTTCAATTTTGGCCCGCAGGCTTTAATTCTCTTACTCATTCCACAATGCGCTAACAAATGTTGATGGATTTACTTTCTGTGCATGACATCATTCCAACACACGAGTGGAAGGACAAGACATCAGATTTACAATTCTTGAGTGTACGCTCAGCGTGAGAGCGTAGAGGAGAGCAGACGAGGTGAAGAAACAGAAATGAGGAGAGTGATTGATGGAGTGAATGAGAGCCAAAGGATGATGGGGGAAGAGTCAAAGGGCATGTGCATGTGTGTGGCTGCAGTAGGAGTGAGTGGAATGAAGTAAGACAGTAGAGATCTGCGAGATGGAGAGAATGGGACATAAACAGTGGAAAACAAGAGATTGTAAGACACATAGTGCCGATCTCAATGTCAGCATCCCAGATGGTTCCCGCTGCAATTTTCCAGTAGCAAGAGTGATATCAGAAAAAGAAAATATGTACATGTTGATGCAGAGTTTGAAGTATGAGGTATGGTTAGACAGAAGGGGGAAAAGGGGAGGGCTGAGGCACTTGGTGTTATTGTGCACCCGGCCGCTGGCACCAGCACTGTCAGTGAGCAGCGTTGATCCGTGAACTTGCCATCTGGATTTTCCCACAAATCACATTAAAGTTTCAAGCCCAGGAATACATCAAGCTAAATGAATATTGGATCCAGACAGGCCTGATGGAGAAAAAGCCCTGTGCAACCCAGCTCTTTTGTGGTCAGACATGATCTATTCATCTCCTTTACTTCCACCATCCCTTCTTCCTTCTGTTCCCCTCTTCACTGATGGGCAGTGGTTCTAGTGAGCTGTGGAGGGGAAAGAAGCTTAAACATAATAGTACATATTACAAGCACAGACTCTAGTATAAAGGCTATAAGAGTCATTACATTATTGCAAATGGTAAAATTACTTGCAGAAGCCTGGAATTTGATCTAAAGTAACATAATTTTGTTTAGCTATATTCACATCGTGCTTCTAAACAAATATAGCGAATATGAATATCAAAGATTAGAAGAACTGTAAAACACTAAAGTAACCAAACACAGCATACATTACTCTTAATTATTTCACCTGAAATCAGCCTATGCTTTAGATCCAGCTTATTAAGGTCTTAATCTGTTTCTAAATTGCACACACTTATACGTTTATTGTAGAATATGTTGCAGGTAAAAATAAGGGGGATTAATTGCTGCATGTGCATGCATAATAAGAGACACTATTTGACTCCATGAGAGCACAGTGAAAATGATTCATATGCACAGTATGAAATTATATGCTTACTTTCCCTTTCATTTTAGCAACATTATGTTGACTTTGCATAAATGGATTTCTGTTTTCACCGAAAGGTGAAAATAATATGTGTGTGGCAAAAATAATGCAATCATTCATCATTCAATAACATGTTTTGTTCTGGTTCCTGGTTGCATATTTTCTGCTGAAGCGCTGTTTGTGCTCAAGTAAAAGCCATTAAGAAAATATGGCCTCGCTAAGATGCTGTTTCATACAAGAAGGAAAAAATCTATTTAGTTCTTTTCCAATCCAGTGGCTTGTAGAGCTAGGGATTTATTTTCCCCCGGCTTGGACTGAAGAGAAAGCCTGTACTGTTAGCTGTCCAAGTTTCAGTTCTGTGAGATCCCCAGGGTGAGATATGGATTGGCTTGGAGTCTAGAAATTATAAATACCTTGTCAGTGATAGTGAAGAGCAAAGAGGTTCAGCTATAGCTCTAAATTGGTCTCAAGAAAACACATTCAGCTATTGTGTTTTCTGTACAATTAGCAGAATGCTGCAAATTTGAGTATGCAAGCCACAAGCAAGTATGAATGGTATGACACGTACGTGCTAGAAAATGACTACTAAGGGAGATGAATTTACTGCTAAAAAAACTACATGGCACACAAGAGTGAGCATAAATCATGGCTTTATACATTGTCATCATGAGTGACCCACCTTAGAACAGGCAGTTCTAGCTGAACAGAGAAGATTGCTGGAGCACATCCTTTAGGAAAATAAATGAGTACTTATGACACAAAGCAATCTTAGTAGAGCGGTCAGTCATTTCTTTGCCTTTTTCCTCTTTTCTGGTTAGCTGGTCTGTGAAAAGATACTGTATATGTATCATGACACAGCAGCATGACAGACAACACATACAGCACACTCATAAAATATTTATGCTCAAAGTGCTGACTTTAAGTAATTGCCATGTAATTTTGTTACGTAAGTACAATGTAAAACATCAAATTTAATACAATCTGGTCTAATGAAATTGAGTTTACACCAAGCATATGTTCCTTAATGATTAATTATTTGAGGGCTGCACAGTGGTGTGGTGGCCTCACAGCAAGAAGGTCCTGGGTTCGAATCCACCATCTGGCCAAGGCCTCTCTGTGTGGAATTTGAATGTTTTCTCTGTGTCTGCGTGCATTTTACTTAAAATTAATGCTTCATGTTTATGAGGGCAAATAATCAGCTTTTGCATGTACTTTTACCCTAAAAATGCATTGGACTAAAAGTTATTAAAAGATCATTTATCCCACTTATCATATAGTTTTCTGTACATTTATAGAAATACCTTTCAGCAGTTTCTGTGTGCCCCATAACTGTAATGCATATTTCATTCTGCATTTTATTGAATATTCCCTTAAGTGTTTGGGGTTTTTTATAAACATGTTCTTCCACATTTATGTGTTTCAGGTCTGCAGGTCATTTTCCCAGAATACCTGCAAGAGAAATTTGTCCAGTCAGCTCTGAGCTACATTATGTGCAACGGAGAGGGAGAATATGTGTGCCATAACAACGAATGCATCTGTCAGTGTGCCGAGGAGTATCCCCAATGCAACTGTCCCATAACCGACATCCAGATCATGGAGAACACCCTGCTGGGGATGTATGAGTCATGGGCAGCCTCTTATAAAGACTTTGAAAACTCTGGTAAGCTCGAATATCATCTGAGTTCTAAATACCATGAAAATCATGAAAGTGTAAAAAAATCTGATGTTTTTTTTTAACAGTTTAGCGTGGGAAAAAAATTTGATTCATTTAGGCCTCTTCATTCTGAAGTGCTAATCAATAATTGAGCTCAGGTAGTTAAAGCAACCATAGTTTAATTTTCATTAAAAAAACACAATAGAAAATAATGAGTCCCTTCAAACGTAGCAGAAATCTTTATAATGCTGCAAAGGGTCAGTGGACACTGAGGTGCAGCTTATCATGGTAATCACATTTTATCCTCAACCAAGTCATTACATGTAGGAAGAGATCAGAAAAGCACTCAGGTGAGACTGTGACTCTTTTTTTTTTTTAAATTAACAAATGACACTAAAGCAAAATAATCAAATAACCAATTAATGATTGCACGATGAGCAATATTGTCTCCTGTATGAGTGAATGTAAATGCAGACACAAAGGGGACAGCAGAAAAACACACATTGTACCTTATTGTTTTATAGCAAGGCACCATGCATATCTATTATTAATATGAAATAAAAGTGTCCCGATACAACCTGCCAGCAACAGATAAATATATTTATGTACCATAGGGGTAAGTTAATGTTAGTCATGAAGGTCACTGAGTGCAGTACATCTTCAAAGAGGTGCTTGAAAAGGAAGAACACTGGAAGAAGCCAAATATAAGAATATGACTTGTCTGCAGACCTAAATGCAATTCACACATGCACCAAAGCACAAAAAGTTGCAGGGCTTCTTTTGAACAGCTGAAAAATAAATGCTTGAGAGCAGATTCACAACCCTTAAAATATCAGATCATGTAGACAATCTGTATAATTCACCATTTGTAAGCTTAATGACAGAGCACATTTAATGCCTATTAATATTAAGTCAAATCCACTCCTTTCAGCAACACTCGTGATACTTAAACTACCGTAAATGGTAAACCAGCAGTGGTTTGTGGAAATGTTCTGTAGGTACTTTAGAAGAAAAAGAGCTGATGTGACACTACATGATTCATTTATTGCTCAGCATTCCTTTCAAAAGACAGAGGCGTGACAGTATAACATTACTGCCTGTGAGAAAAGGTGCAGCTACTCTGGTGGAAGCTGTGACTGCTGCTTTGCTGATATTGCACAGACTCACCTACATTTGTAGTTGAATGTATTCAATGAATTCCTCCTGCTAAATTTAGTCAAGAAAACATAATTATGCAATACATGTTTTGATTTTATAATACTTTTATCGAATAAGACATACATGCACTGAACAGACATTGTTTGGCTGTCTGTATCTCAGTTAGCCCGGGCACAGTAGTGGGTGAAAGCACTGAGCAAAGTGGCTAATCTAGTTATCTACCTAGCTGCGGTGATTGCTGCTGTGGAGCTGAGGATACACCCACAACCAGTGTGGCTACAAACAGCTGCACTCTACTAAATAACACTTCATCGTTAACCAGCTCAGCCTCTCTTTGTTGAATATAGGAAATGCAAGTTATTTTGGCTGAAGACAAAACTCTAGGCAGTGAGGCAATGCACAAATTATTACAAAGTGCAATTTTAGTAAAATTATCACAAAGTATTGTGGGGAAACTTAGTCTAAAAGCTAAAAAAAACAGTTACAGTATAGGGCGATTATCCACTGTATAACATTGTACAAAGTCAAAAATATCCTCTTTAATTATTCGTAATTATTTATTTACAAATATTGACCTAGTTATTTGCCTTAAAATAGTGATAACGTCATTGATTTTAATCAGATCTATAGTTTATTTAATCAGTTGTGAACTTGTGCATTATCCAGCCATCATATTTATCACATGGTAGCTCAATCTCTTACAGTGTGTGCACATCGTGTGCTATACACTATGTGACTATAAATTACTATAATTTGTAAGATCTACAACCTATTACGTAGTTTAGTTTGTGTGATGTGGCTACAAAGGCTTTTCTTTGATTCTCTGATTTCTTTGAATTGTTTTTTTTTCTGTAAAAATCACACTGACAAGTAATTTGGGAGGCAATAAAAAAATAGATACAAAACAACAAAGTCAAATGTAATGGCACAATGGTTGAAGTGTGGCTACATTGTGAGAGCTTTAATCTCTAGATAAGGTGCGCTGGATGACTTAAGATAAGGTCGATGTGGGAGCACTTTCAAAGAAGGAGTCCTTGATGGCTTTGAAGCCTGTATAAAAGGACTTGGCAACTATTAAACTGGCACTGGGGAGTGACTTAATAATGGACATGCTTTTTGGTGGGAGAATCAGATAATCTGAATACTGAGCGTTGGAGACACCCAGCTTTTCTAGGAAAAGGGAGGTACCTGACATCTCTGAAAGCTGGGTGGAGGGATATGGCAAGTTCAAACCAGGGGAGGAGAAGAAATCTGGCTCCTTTGAAGAAGAAGGGGAAGGGAACTCTGACATGCCTGTGAGGAGGATGGAGGAAATTCTGACATTTCACGGGAATGGCTGAAAAAAGGTTCTCAACTCTGTGGTTAATTCTGTTAAACTGTCTCGAGGACGACTGCAGGAGAGTACAACTGTACAGCGGAGTCTCTTGAATATGGGATTTGTTCTTAAAAGAATATTTATGGTGTGCTTTTTATCACAACATATGGTCTTTGGCAAAAGTGAGTTTGCTTCGACTATTGTTAGACTTTTGGATCATTGTTACTGTACAATATAAAGTGCCTTAAGATGACTGTTGTTGGGATTTGGTGCTATAAAACTGAAACTAACTGAACTGTTGCGTTAAGTTTATAGCTTTGCAGTACCTAAACTAACACTTTAAATACAAAATCCTTGTTGGTCTAGTTGTTCAGCTGGTTTTGAACTCTATTCAGCTTAAACTGGAATTAGGAATTAAAAATTGATGAGCTTAGTATTAAGGATGAACAATGAGTTACTCTGAATCCACTGACTCCTTTGATTAGCACACCAAATAAAAAGCTTTTTTGTCCATGTGTATTTGCTTCTGGAATTTTGGAAACATCTTCACGCCCATTCTTGCCAAAAAAAATTGAAGCTGGTGTTGAAAACAGCAGTTGTCTGAGGAAGAAACAAACACGAATTATCAGAGGCAGAAAGAGGGACACAAGGACAATCATCACCACTGGTTGGAACAAATTTGTTGAGGCAGCAATCTTGAAAAGGTGTCAGGGAGCACAGAGTAAGGGGGTGTTTACTGCGCTGAGAGTCTCATTTCTCTTCAGATACTCACAGCAGTAGCAGTGCAAAAAGCAAACCAGAGACATGAAATAACATACTAAAAGTCACCTTTGAAGAAATAAACTAGGAAACTATATAGTAGCTTATAAAATATGCTTTGTTTCAAATATTTTAAACAGTTATTATATCCATGCACCCACTTACAACCCCCCAACCCCTTGGGTGTGTCAATTCATTCCTCTCTGTCACATAGATGAGTTCAAGTCCTTTCTGAAGAGGCTGCCCTCCACTCATTTCCTGCCCATCAGCAGTGTGCATCTTCTCTGGGGCAGCGACTGGGACCTGCAGGCCCGCTACAGGCTTCTTCAAAGTTCCCTGGAGATCCAACAACTTAAGATCCAGCGCACCGCCCGCAAGCTCTTCAGCCTCAGCATCCGCTGTCACCACAATCCCAACCACCAGATGCCTAGGGAGAGGTGGGTAAAAAAAATATTGAATTCAATATTCAAAATTAGCTATGAATGTACTCAGCAGCAGGAGCCTAAGTTGCTGGTTCTAGTCCTATTTATTTATTTATTTAAAATATCTGCTCTTTTAAAAGTAAAAGAAGATGTGAAAATGTATCCTGCAGAGGAGTGACATCTTTCAGGGAAATTTCCCTTTCGGGTTGATGTATGGGTTCTCTTTTGTTTGCTGCTTCTTGAAGCATGCACAGTAAGGATGACATCCATTATACATTTTAACTTATGGTTCTGTTGTTTCTGTCCATCAAGTCAACTTAGTGCTGAGGCTTGCACATGCCGAAAACACTCTACCTCTCTCTTGTATTTCACTTTGCAATCTAAAAGGGAAAAAAAAAATAGCTGTGGGAGGTTTCTTGATAGGTCATTGCACACATCTGTCACCACCTACTGCAGTTGCAGCTTAAGAGCCTTGCTGCGGATGTGCCATTGTGTCAGCGCTGCATGAAATGCCAGAAATTTTCAACCATCTTCTCTGGCAAATATCAGAAAACACTATGCAAAATATGCAAAGTTCCTGGCTTCCACATGAAACACCCCTAAAACTGTTCTGTGTAATGGATGTCACCACATAAATGGAAACAGAATCCGTAAAATATTCATTTAAGTGGTCTGAAAATGAGCCGCTGTCAACTGTCACTGACAGAAAAAGAGCACACCCACATTTGTGCGTGAGAGTTGGCAAAGGTTTGTTCAGAAGTGTTATCAAAGAGCTGCAGTATGCGCTTCCCTGTCCGTGGAGTATGCATCAAGAGTGCCTGATGGCACTGCAAATAAGAGCAGCATGTTTATTTGCTTGCTTGTGTAAGACAACTTTGCATCAGATGGAGGAATTATTTGCTGTTAGTACAGCCATGTGCATTTAAACGTGCGTGTGAGAGGTCTGTCACTTGCACAAGAGTTCTAATCTAATTTTATTACTGTGTGTGTGTAGTCTCAACCCCGATGTTCATTTCTAATTAAATCTGTGAATATTTTAATGGCTATATTTAAGCGTGTTTTACCACTTTCACTTCATTATCACTTTTTATCACTTTTTTTTTTCTCTGTCTCTGTGTGTCATCAATCAGTCAGGCTTTAAATCCATTAAGATCTTCTTTCCTCTACCCTTGTCCTTCATTCAAGAGCATTACCAACAGGGCCACCAGGCCTTCCATCCTCTCTGGACAGACTATAATAGATAATCAGACAATGAAAGAATCTGAGCAAAGCTGAAGGCCCGTGTGTTCAAGTCCTGTGCCAACTACCACAGCACGGTGTTCTAACACATCTTCAGCATGTCAGTGAGGCTGTAGTGTGATGCTGATGAAGATGTGAAGGGAAAAAAAATTAACATATAGCTTGGCCCCAGAGATGAAGAAGGATTGCACCAGGATTCTAAATGACAGCAACACTCATCCCCTGTGAGAGACCATTTGGACCTCCTCCAGTTCATATATCAGACCCACAATGGGAACAATGACGTCGTCATCCACCTGCTACTTTGCATTATTCCACATGAAGAGGCACCATCAGAATAATGTTCATTGACTTCTGAGGTGTTTTACTGAAGACACTTATTGGTACAAGCGTGTTTATACCCCAGAATGTGTTTAACCTTACCAAACTCCAGTGCAACAAAGGGTAACGCTTTATACAGTAGTAACCACCATAAATAGGTAACTGTTCAATGAAGCTTTACCTAATAGTTATTCACTGCTAACAATGAAATAATAAATTATAACAGTTAATAATAATTGATAATTAATAACTAATCCATAAAACATTATGAGCACCAGGTCACTGGTAATTGTATTATTATAACTTTATAAAAGGTTAACAAATACTGTAAATGTGTTTTTTTTGTCTATTAAGTTAAAGCTGCTGTTCATAACACTTTAAAAGCATAGAGCAAGTGACAGAAATCACTAGACTGTGAACTCAGAGAAACCTGGAATGTCATTTTCCATTGACTCCTATTTTCTTTTCGTTTTTTTTTTCAATGTACATTTACTCACATTTTAATTTTTGGTTAAGTTTGTGAAAGGATAATGGTTTGTGTTAAGAAAGAAACGGCCTTTCACAGCATGAACACTGCAAAACGTTAGGCTTAAGAGTGCCTACTGCGTTCAAATGTGTGTTGAGAGTGGGGCAGGTCTCACTTTTGTTGGCACATGTATGTCATGGCACCAGTATCTAAGTGGACCATGTGTGTGTGGTTTTTTTTGTGAAAATAGTGTGAAATGTGTGAAATTAATTCAGTTACAGTCTATATTACACAGCCACAATAACACTGAAGTATATAAAATGTAGCATGTGCCAATAACCGCATAAGGTAGTTATTTAGTAGCTATGAAGCACATAATACTATATTATATATGATTATGTAAACTTTTATTACACAAATTAATAATTAAGCATAAATTCTAATATCATTGATTAATAAACATCATTTTATTGTTAGTTAACATTTCTCTCTCTTGATAGTGTGGGAGTTCTACTAAATTGTTTTTAAGATGTTTTTTTCATTCAAGACACATTGTCGCTGTTTAAGGTGCACAGATTTTGCATAAGATCAGATGTTTGTATTGCTTGTTAACAAAAAGAAATGGCACTATTTATAAAAGTTTCATTAACAATTTTTTAATGGTGGGAATTATGAAGTGCTACCTGTTGCGCTTTCCCATTGTAAAGGACAAGGAACAGAAGGAGAAGTGTGACAGCATTTGCTATCAAATTACTGGAGTCTGAGTATAACAAAGATACAAAAGGGAGAAAGGGAAATCATTCCATTAGATCTGTTAACACAAATAAAATAAATATAATATCATTATCTGCGCTGCAAATGCCAAAATGTTATACAAAGGTGATATTAGACCGCTGATTTCTGAGAAGGTTGTGGCTACATGTCTTTTGCAATATGGTGGAGAGAGCAAATGGAAGATTAGAAGTGAAATGGTGAAATAAAAGCTGTAATCTAACTTGTGATCTTGCAAGAATTCAAAGCGCAGATATGACTGTAAATGCTGTAAATGTGAGCATACAACATTCATTCAAAGAGAAGTTAAAGGACAAGTCAAAAGTTTGGACAACCTAACTTGGCACCTAACCTTTAACTTGTACTGTATATATAGCTGGTGATAATGCATTCTGAAATTATCAAGTTTATTTCATTATATGTGTGTGTATATATATATATATATATATATATATATATATATATATATATATA
>VUQK01044100.1:33365-46941 GCA_015106715.1 Bujurquina vittata
TTCTTTCAAAGGGGGAAAAAAAAAATGCAAAAAAATAAAACACCCCCCCCCCAAAAAAAAAACAAAAAAAAAAACAAACCTTGGCCCACCCCTTAAAGAGAAGCTGGGTACATACAGACATATATACATCCAAACACTATGATCATTATAGTAAGATTTATCTTTCAGAAATTGTAATATGCATTATTTTTATTGATATAGTACCGTGTGGTGTAGTGAAACATCATAAATGACTACATTTAATCATCTGTGGCCATGTCGTTGTTTTTATTTACTGCACATTAAATTAGTGTGTTGCATACACATTGTTGTTGTGCAGTGTCTGAAGCCTTACACTTAACACCTGGCAGAGAGCAACACAGGAGCAGAATGCCTAGAGGAGACAGATGCCTTTCATCAAACATAGCAAACATTGCATCCTGTAGGAGTTTGGCTCAGGATCAATGCTCTGTGACTCATTTAATTAGAACAAGGTGACAACAGTGTAAGTCAAAGGTTTCAAATATGAGAAATAAAAAAAATATATAATGCAGCTGGAATTTATGGGGGAAGTGCAAAATCAGATTTTGATTCCCACTTCTCTACGCCTTGTTTTACATTGGTTCACGGTTCATGTTTTGAAGTATTATGTCTTGAAGCACGGAAAAGACAAGAAGGAATATATTTCTAAGTTCAGTAAACCCAAAGCCTCCAGTCAATAGGAACGCCGCCTAGATTCATAAAAAGTGGGACAATGAAAACATACACCTTATATAATGAATAAATGGGGAAAACAATTCAGCCTACATTAAGTAAATGTCAAATAAATAAAGGTTATTAACAAGAAGCAGGTGAACTTAAGTTTGTGCTTTCCTTTGGGCGGAAAAACAGCTGACAGGAATAAACACACTTGTTAGTGTACACTCTCGCCTTGCAAGGAATTAGACACAAGCTGGCAGGTAGCTCTCCTGATAATTGAAGACACTACACCGTAAACACCTCAAGGCTGTTGTTATTCTAGAATCTTGTTAACAGCTGTGGTTGACAGAAATGTGTGAGTGCTGATGTTAAGGGCATTCTACAGAGTGAATTTTGTGACAAGCTGCACAAAAATAATGGCATAAAGTATTTTAGTTCCAAAATGCTGTCATATGGTTTACAGCTACAATAAAATGTCTTAAAACACCTTTATAGCAATTTCCTGCATATTGAAAACCACTGTGACTTTATATTGTGAGGTTTTGGTTCAGGAGCAGGAGCAGAGAAAAACCAAAAAAGACAAAGAAAGGATGAAATGATAATTAGCCCTGTGACCGGTGACCTATCCAGAGCGTAGCCAGAGTTGCCTATCAACCTGTGATGGGGGGGGGATTTGCTTCAGACCACCGCAAAGCTGGACGGGTGATGAATGAATCAAAACACAAAATACAACAAAGTCACAATAAGTCTACAAACTAAGAATGTGATTTAAAAATTATACAAAGGCTTAAGGCTACAATAGTTTTTAACAAAAAGTGAAAGATGTAATCTGCCTTCACCCTTTCTTTTTTAACAGAGATTCTGTTTTGATCCACAGCTGCACCTAGCCATAAACCTGGAAACCAGGGGTTGAACAAAGCACATATTTGCACAAAAAACAAACAAACAAACAAAAAACTGTGTAACAGTTGTGCTTTCACATTCACATTCTGCTTGTTTTCTTTTATTTCGCTTAAAGAAAAAAACAAAACAAAACTCTCAAGCACAACAAAATCATTTGGGATAAACCTGAATTAACACCTACAAGCTGATAATGAGCGCTATATATAAAGTTTCACGTTCTGCATAAATGGAACAATTAATGTTGTGTTGATGTAACTGTGGGGATCATTGCTCAGGTTGGTGATAATTGGAGGCCACTTTGTTGCAACAGACTTATATGCTGTTGTAAGTTTTCTTTCCTTTCTGCAAGTTCAAGTTGATTTTTTTCCCCACATATGCTTCTTTTGACTCATTATATTAATTCACTTGTTTTATTTGGAGAATTTGTTATTCCTTTGAATTTTCAACATATTGAACAGAATATAATATAATTTAAAATATAACTACTAAAGTTATAACCAGTAGGGGAAAATTGTCCAATCGGATTTTTAGTCTGGCAGAGTAAAGCCTATTTTAGGGCCTTTCTAATCTTTCTAATGGATTCATATTATATTATTAACTATATGTTACTATAAATGTCACGTTTATTTGGCTGTCTGTATACACAGTTTAACTCACAATTTAACCTTAAATCTATATAGAAAGCAGAGTATACTAAAGCTGTGTGCTCTCAACACACTATAAGCCTGACCGTCCATTCACAAACAATCCAACTGGTGTGGCACACCCTGAATTAGGTAACAAATCAATTCAGGGTAACTTGCAAAGTAAAAAAAACATAAAAATAAAAGACATTAAATTCTTGGGACCAGATCCTTCCACTTTGACTTCAACATTCAGGCTATCAGGCTGCAGTGCCACTGTGTCAGCAAGAAGTCTAGTCGCTGTTGTCTGGTGATACGTGGTTTTATTTGAGATCAGGCAGTAATAGCTATCTGTCATTCATTAACTAATGGACCCAAGGCATCTGTGATGAAATTTTTGGGTATTAACCCAGCCGGTGAATCACTTTTGAAGGTTTGCTTTGTGCTACAGTCACTTTAGGGAAAACTGGTTGTAGCCAGTAACCAAAAATATTGTGATTATGTGCAATGAACTTGAAAACTTGTTATCTTTGAAATAGTTGCTTCAAAGACAGGGACAAAGTCTGTGACTGGTCAGCTGGTTTCTTAAAAAAACTATTTTTTTGCGTCAAGATGGCATTAAATAGCAATAAGACACAGTCTGATGGCAGACTGATAGCAGACTGGTAACAGTTTGCTATCAGTCTGCAAGTGAATGCGGGGAATTGCATGCAATCAATTTGTAATACTACAGCAATTAACTGTGATAAATTGGCAAAAATCACACATCTTTTACCGTCTGTTGCAAATCTATTGCCATTTGTACATGCAGAAATTCACATTTAACAGAAATTCACATTATCTCATGTTCAGAGTCCAGTCAGACCCTCATAAATCTAAAACAGAAATTTCTTCATAAATAGGGAGAGTTGCTGCAGAATGGCAATTTAACATCAAAATGACATAAGTTGGCAACCAGCTGAGTTGAGAATTGCACAGAGTTGAGTCACAGACAGGTTTCCCTCATCAATGCAGGCTGACTCAGATTGAGGTTGCTGACCGTCTTGCAACTCGAGGTGTCCCAGGGCCCATTCTAGCTGTCATAGCCCAAGAGGCAGTGTACACTGTGGACACATCACCCATCTGTCGCAGGGTATGTTTGTCTTTATTTGTCTGCAAATTCTGACAGTTTCTCAGTAAGAATGGCTTTGTTAAGCTGCACTATTTAAAAGCAGCGAAACACAGGGCATCCCAGGACAGTCAATGTTTATGGCAGTTTCATTTTAATAAAAAGAGAGAGAATATAAATTAAAAGTCCAGAAAAACAACACATTACATGAAAGTTATAAATTGATTTGCAGTGAAATAAGTTTTTAATTCCCTTAAACATGACTTTATTATTGGCAAGCACAGTGGCATAACATTATTTGTAGTTAGTTACCAGGTTTGCACACATCTCAGGAGGGATTTTGGCCCACTCCGCTTCACAGAAACTCTCTAAATCCTTTAGGATTCATGATTGCCACTTGGCAAATCAAAGCTTCAGCTCCATAAACAGATTTTCTGTAGCACTGAGGTCTTGAGGCTAGCTAGGTCACTCCATGATCTTAAATAATTGCCCAGTGTCAAAGGGTAAATGTTCTTCTTTGGCAACTCCTTTGTTCCTTGATGGTATATTTTGAGTCACTGAGGTTGAGTTGTGGATGTGAATGTGTTCTGGCTGAGGGAAGGAGGTTCTCGTCCAAGATTTTATAGTTCATGGCCCTGTCCATTGGCCCCTCAATGCAGTGAAGTCGTCCTGTACCCTTAGAGAGAAAACAGCCCCAAAACATGATGTTTTCACCTCCGTATTAAACAGTTGGGATGTTTTCTTTGGGTCACACTCCGCACTTCTCTTCCTCTAACTACGGTGGTTCAAGCTGCTGCCAAAGAGCATGATTCTGACCACAGCACGCTCTCCCGATCATTCCCTGAATCATTTAGATATTCAGTGGCAAATTAAGACATACACAGAAACTGATTCTGTGTACAGGTGTGCTTTATACACATAACAAGAGGAGATCAGGAGTATCTGTAACTAACTGATTGTAATCTGTGTACACAGCCAATCTATGGGAGCCAGAATTCTGTCTGTTTTTTTAGGGGATCAAATACACATTTCACACAATGACATGCAAATCACTTGATAACTTTTTCTGCATTTTTGGTTGAAATTCTGTCTCTCTTCATTAAAATTAAACTACCATATTTTTTTAACTGTTCATTTCTTTCCAACTGAGCAAGCTTACAAATTAGACAGGGAGTCAAATAATTATTTTCCCCTATGTATAGCTTTCTTTATGACTGAACATTGTTAGGAATTGTTTTTGGTGACATGATGGTTAGCAATGCTGCCTCACAGTACAAAAGTCCCTGGGTTTGAATCCACCATCTGGCTGAGGCCTTTCTGTGTGAAGTTTGCATGTTCTCCCTACGTATGTCTGCATGGGCTCTCTCCAGGTACTCCAGCGTCCTGCCATAGTCCAAAATTAGTGGGGTTAGTATAGTTAGTGATGATAACTAGCTCATAGATGAGTGCAAATGGTTTTCTGTCTGTCTCTCTGTGTTAGCCCTACAACAGACTGATGACATATCCAAGGTGTGCCCCATCTCTCACCATCTGGCTGCTGGGATAGTCACCAGCAGCCCCCACAACCCTGAATTGGATAAAGACTTAAGCCTCATTATCTTAAAATCAAGTAAAAAATATGGATACTTAATTTGTTTAACATGTTGCTTCTTCTCAGTGCACATGTGCCAGCAAATAGTCCTGAAATGCTGTTCATTACTTAGGATCACCAGTTTCACTGTCCCAGTTTCACTCTCTGATTGACAGAATGGGGCAATTTATTTACATACTAATGACCGGCAGCTTTACATTTACCTTCTTGACATGAAGAACTTCACATGCTGCTAGTGGCTGTTTTGTCTCAGAGTAGTATAGCATAACACACTCTTTGTGAACACTAACAAACTAGCTCTCCATCCTGCTTGATCTAGACAGGCACTGCTGAGATTGATGGCTGTGACTTGAAAGTTGCATTTCAGAAACTGCCTACTCTCCCCTGACAATATTCTATAAACTGCTTCCTCTGGTAAATCTGGTTGCTCCCACTCCATCTGTCTCTGTCATGGGGGGAGACACACACATTCACCATGATCACAGTTTCAGAACACAAGCGAGGAGCACCTTTCTACCCTTCCTTTCTTGCTACTTTCTAGGGATTGTAGTAGGATGCGGTAAGATTACAAAGACAGATTAATATGCATTAATCAGTATTAGGATGGCTGAGGTCAAAGACATGAGACCACACGTTGTCTACAGAAAGGGTCACTGTGCTACTTTTATTAGGGACCTGCTTCTGTTTTAGGGACAAGCTTCTCCTGGGTGTTGAGGGGAGCTCTGAGAGCTAAATGCCCAATTAACCTTGCCTGGCCCAGGCACATTTTTACAAATTTAAATGGTTCCCAAATGACAAAAGGTAATTAATTAATTTAATGGGATGGCATGCTCACCTCATTGTAGAAAGGTGCTGAGTTCACATGGCATTAATCAATGGGATTACCTTTGGCCTTATTTAGCATGCCATTGAGAGGAATCTTAGGCAAAACAAATTATGATTTGTAGGACGAGTAATTAGTCTAAGCTGATACCATAGTAGTCAGCCATCACAAGACAATGGGAAATGTATCAATCTGACATAGGGATTTGGCTGCTAAATAATATATTTAGAGACTGTACACAGGCATGCAAATGTTTATTTGTAATTGCCAAAGAATTCTAGGCTTTACTAGGTTAATACTTTGAGTTTCATTTTACAATATTGTAGGGATTTGAACAATCTCTAAATTAACAGTTAGCAAATGTTTATTGAACAAATATGATTTAATTTCTGTAAAATTGCTTTGTTTCGTTGCCTTCATAGTGTAGTGGTTTACACATTTGACTAACAAGCAAAAGATCCTTGGTTTGATCCTGGGAGGAGACTCCCTTAGGACTTGCATCAGGAGGGGCATCTAGTGTAAAAAATCTACCAAATAAGCAGAGCCACTGCTGTCACCCCTGGCGAATCAGGCAACAGCCAAATGTAGCTGGATGGTTGCTCAGTTTCAATCAGGTGCAAATTACTTCAGTGTTCCACTTTTGTCTTAAAGTCACTCGTCATGTACTCTATTGGATTCACTGGCTTCAATACTTGGGATTACTGTCATTACGTAACATCCCTCTAATGCTAAGTAATGGATTCCTACTATCTAAGCAGTTATAGATCAGAATCAGAATAGCTTTATTTGTCATCATATGTCAGACATACAACAAAATTGCATTTATAAACACCATCCAAGAAGACAAACAACAAACATGGGGAAATTCCAAACAATAACCCCTGTGATATGTCTGATATTTAAATTGTTCTCAAAATTTAAATGTATTTTTCATGTGGAGCCATGATGCAGACATGACGATAAAATATTTACAGACAATAGGCCAAAAACTGAGTGTATTCTGCTGTTCATATTATGACATTGCATTCAGGGCAATTATAAATCAGAGGTGCTTTCAGTTTTGTTTCATTTGTTTCAATTTAAAGGTTTTCTAACTTGTGTGTCAGTGATTGCAGGTGTGTGAATTTTTATCCTACATCAGAACCTGTAACTGGGCCTGACAGTTAATTAGAACACGGGACCTACACACAGCCACAAAATGCAGCAGGAGTGATGTGAGATATACTGTAGATTAACCATTGACAATAGCATAATAGCATCATTCACAGCTGAGATTGTCATAAACAGCTGAAGCTTAATCACAAAGAAATGTGCTAAATTATGTTTATATATATATCTATATATATATATATATATAGATATATATATATATAGATAGATAGATAGATAGATATATACACACACACACACACAGGCAAGCACACGGGATTGCTGAAGCAAATTGGCCATATTGTAACTACCACTTTAATGAGTGAGCACATGAGCAACAGAAACGTTAAAAAGAAGAAAATGTTTGTTTTGAATGGCCAGTTACCTCAAGCCATCCCTAAAATATTAATGAACTAATGCACATTTGATATGGAATAATTGTCAAAAATTCATCCTTAACATTGTGCAAATGTCATAAGCAGCTTTCAAAAAATATCTGATGGAGGTTCTTGCTAATGAAGAATCTGAGTTACTCCATTAAAGAGTTGCATAAATGATTACTCAATTTGTTCAGTGAAGACATGAAAAACAAAAAATGCATATATTTAGTTTGGTGAGATTGTGTTTGTCTATAATCATCTCATACTCAACCATATTTTATGGGTAATCAATGTAGGAATTTGCATTGTATATTAATGACCATCTGCCCCATGGTGACGGAACAATCAATTGATATGAGTTTATTCAGCTCTACTGACCATACATAAGTAGAATAGAAAAAAAAATCCTCTCATTGAAATATGCTTTATGGGGAAATATGTGTGAAATGTTTCTTCAAAGATCAGCCAGAAGTTTTATGTTCAAATCATCATCAACACAATGTATGCTTTTTGTGACTTAAGTATTTCTAAATTTATTTTGGGCTCAACAGAGTACCTACCATCATCATCAGTGTTCAATATCTACATTGACAATCGCTTAAAGTCAAAGAGTAATTACTAAGAAAAAGGCTCTTGTGGAACATCACCATTCATGTTGTTAATGCATATTAATTGTGTGACTTAAATAGTTTAAAATGATTACAATAATATGTAACAGTTAAATGTATTTACAGCATGAGAAACAAAGCTCAGCTTACGGCAAATTGTTATGAAACAAAGTTGAGGAAAAAGCTGAGAACATGTTTAGAACTACCTCACCAACGTATTTTAACATATATTGAATCCAACATCTATTTGGTTCACATACATTAGCAATGACGCACGTACCCATTTATATGAATGGGCGTGTCCAAACTATTGACTGGTACTGTATCTTCCTTTACATGTATTTAAAGGATACGGCAGCAAGCCATTTGGATTCACCCATTCCAGGCAATACACAATAGGAGAGACTGGTGAAGTGCATGCAAAACTGTCAGGACTGATGAGCTAAGTAGGGCAGGGATTCATCTAGACTTACATCAGATTTTTAACTATGCAAAGATGAGCGTGACTGATTCTCTGTTCAAATTGATGAGGTGATTGCACAGCCCATCCTGCCCACATCAGGACAGAAAGGCCATTAAATATAGTGACCTTTTGTCTTTGATTGTCACCACAATAAACTGCTGAGTAGAACTGAACATTTCAACAATTTCCTGTCACCCTCTTTAAGTCACCCTCTGTTTGCTCCATGCTCAATCTCTTACTTTTTACACACTATTGTTGCTATCCTTCCCATCTATCTCCCATTTTTTAATCCCTTGTTCTACTCTCCCTCTCTGTGCATTCAACCCCCTCTCAATCTGTTTTGATCCAATTCCTAACAGCCGTGTGCGCTTCTGTAAGTAAGAGTGAATCACCCTGGGGGCTCTCATCAAAGGGCTGCCAGGAAGACAAAGAGGCTGGGCAGCACTGTGCTAACTGCCAATGTCCTTAAAGGGGACTTGCTGGCAATGCCACCTTTGATCAGTCCACCATGACTGTATTTCCCACAGCACTGGAACTGTTTGACAACTTTCTGTGTATTACTACAGAATTCAAACACTGTCGCCTATTACCAGAACACCTAATGTCAAACACGTCAAAAACTAACTAAATAAATAAATGAAATAAATCCTGCTGAAGAAGCTTACTTCTTAGAAGAGATGTTTTATGTCCAACCGTGAAAATCATTAACATGAAATAATGCTCACAATTTGCGTCGTATGGTTTAATTATTTATATTTAACTCCCGAGGGAGAGAAAAGATATTTAAAAGTGATAATGAACCATACTGCTGTCAACGTCTCAGTGGGGGATGGTCAGACACTATAGAGGGGTTAGATTGAGGGTCCTCCTACCTCATGCAGAGAAGTAGGACAAGGTTTTTGATATGGCAAGGTCAGGCCAGAGTTTATGCCACCTGCTGTAAAAGCACAAGGACAAGGGCAGCCTTGCAGAGCTGAGCCAGTGCAGTGTCAGTCAAGCTATGCACCGACACAACTACTGGCCCTTCCTTTTCTTTACTGCCACAGCTTCCTTCTAGATGCCAATCTAGAAAGGACGAGCAGAGGGTGGGAATGGTGCTGTGTCCCTCCCCTCCATCTGGTGCCGCATGCCTCTGTCAGGATGTCAGCCTGCACATAGTAATGAAGGGTGTCATCAAGGTTACTGCAGGCTGGAATGCTGCCGACTTCTCTCCTCTCCCTCTGTATACCTCATCCGTGTCTGTTGTAGCACATATTCTCTATGTAAGATGCAAGTCATTGGTAATCAGCATTATTTTCTTCAATGGCTTAGCTTTACTTAATACTTTGGACATCTTATTGATCCATTTACTTGCAACTGACCACGAAACACCACTTCAACTAATTAAAAAGGCATTTTTTTGATACACAAGTTAAGGCATTAATTTCAATATATGATTTTATTTTAATCAATAGAAGTAAAGTCATAGTAAAAAAGGACAATTGTTTATAAGACTAGAATATTAATGTATATCTTATCTGGTGGACAGGTATTTGAAAGGTAACCATAATTGTTTGCTATATAGTGAAAGTGAGGTATAGCAAGCAATTTATTTTAAGGTAAATTGGTTAAAAAAGGTCTAAATTGTAAGTAACACAGTCTCTTAAATAGCAATTTACAGGAAATAAGTCATACATAGCATACAAGCATCATACTCTCAGAATGTAATATGAACACATTAACATGGATGTGCAACCATGGCCAGCGCACAAACAGTGCTGCAGGTAGTTACATTTACATGGTAACTGGTGCCCTTTCATCTCTTGTGTCAAATATTTTGCCAAAGTGGACAAGCTGACTCATCACAGCAAGGAATGCTTGGATTCTGTTAAATTCTGGGATTGTAATTATCATTAATAAGACATTAGCTTTTAATTGCTTCATCATGATTGTGACCTTTCAATTAACATGATAAATTGTTTCTTCCTAAACCTGATCTATAATGTGTTATTAATGATGCTATAATTAAAATAAGGGGTTTCTGAGAACTGTTTGACGTATTACTTCTGTTGTTCTAATTCAATACAGAATGTTCTTGGTATGCAAAACCGTTCTCAGTATATCATCAACATTACTATTTAATTTCACCTCTTTGCAGTGATTATTTTTTAATGCAGCAAAGATCCGCAAGCTTTTGTAGTGACAATGAAAATATCGGTGATGTAGAACAATGTGGAAAGCATGTTTTATTCAGTGTCAAAGCATATTAAGGAGACATTTATCACCACGTAGGATTGATGACACAAGAAGGAAGCTTGATATTTGCTTCCGTTTAAAATTAACTCTAACACCGAGTGCTTTGTTGAGGATGAATTTAGCTGATCTCTCCAGTGTGTCTGGTCACTGAACAAGTGGCATGGCTAAGCTCTGGATCTCAGTGACATTAATTTTCCAGTGTCACTGCTGATGTATGGGGGTACTGGATGAACACTGGTAGGGAGGGCATGCTAACCTTGTGGGAAACTGTTCGGGGTCAATTCTTACCCATCTCAGAATCTGTCCTGAGAAAGGCATGCACAGCGCATATTTTGGTAGATTAGCACAGTGGAAGCTCTGCTGCTTTTATTGTTTCTTATTTTACTGTAGAGTATGTGACTTGTTTGCATGAAAATACTAAGTGACACACACAGAGACAGGTGTGTTTGTTTCACACATGCAAAATCTTCATCTCTTGTATTAGAAAATACGCCATTTGTCAATTAGGCAATGTGTTTGATGGAGATTTGGAAGTTAAATTGAAGTAGCCTGAAAATCCAGAATGTGGATCAGATCCAGATGGTGTTGGCACTAGCTCTTGGCCCTCCCCAACATTGTACCAAATAGCAGATGAATCCAAAAGGCTTTGAGGGAGATTTTACATTTTGCCCGATGTTAAAGATAAGGATTTTTAATTTCAAATTTTCTGGATTTTGTTTTTTACCTTGACCTTTGCCCAGTTATGAAAAATATGTAAGCAGGTGATCTAGGGGTTACTGGCCCTCTTTTGTGCACACCTGGAATGAATTGGACAGGTAGTTTTGCTGTAAAGTTAACAGACAGACAGACAAACCTACCAAAAACGTGTATTGTGTTCAGTTTTGCAACCCCTTGCCTCTTTAATGGGTTTCAGTTCAGCTGTTCTCCTGGGCTGGCTCCACTCTCCCCTTGTTGGCTCTTGTGTATATATTGTCTGTTCTTCCTCAGTTCGCGTCATCATTGTTGGCTTTCCCCCCCTTGCCATGTGTTCCCTAGCTCTGTGTGGTTTCCTAGTTTCCTCCTAGGCTCCTCAGTATTTCTCGTACCTGTCCTGGTGTAGCTGCAGTTTATTTATCCTGTGTGATTCTGCAATAAAGTTGTATCAAAGTTCTAGTCACATCCTGCAAATCCATTTGGGTCCATTTCCTGCTTGCCATACAGTGTACCTTGACATGCTGTGGTAGCTACCAGGATATTAGCAAATGAACCTTTAAGTCCCGTAATTTATGGGGTGGGGCCGCCATGGACTGGACTTGTCTATCTAGAATATCCCACAGATGTTGACTGGATTGAGATCGAGGAAATTTGGGGCTCAAGTCAACTTTTCAAACTTGTTTTGAACTCCTCAAATAATTGCCGAAGCATTTTCGCTTTGTGGCAGGATCCATTATCCTGATGAAAGAGGCCACAGCCATCAGGGAATACCGTTTCCATGAAAGGGAGTACATGGTCTGCAACAGTACTTGGGTAGGTGGTACATGTCAAAGTAACATCCACATGGAAGGAAGGACCCAAGGAGAAGATTGCCCAAAACAGCACACTGCCTCTGCCAGCTTGTCTTCTTCCTATAGTGCATCCTGGTCCCAGGTAAAGGATACACACACACCTGGGCATTCATATGATGCAGCCCCATATATTGTATGACAAACCACAATGCACTGTGTATTCTGACACCTTTCCATATGAACCTGCATTAATCTTTTGGGCAATTTGAGTTATAGTAGCTCATCTGTTGGATTGGACCTTGTTGCAGTGGCAGAGCCAAAGGGGTGCCCGGGGTTGCAATTGCCACCCCCAACAGAGGCCTTGCCACCCTTACTGCCACACCACTGGAAATGGTAATTTTAAATATAATACTTATTAGATCAGCAAAGATTTGTGAGGACAGCTGTAATTTCTGACTGTCCCTGGACGCACCCCGACGCAGTAGCAGCCTGCTGCTCACTGACGCTGTTTATTGGTTAAGCTGTGACATGTGGTTCCTGCTTGATCCAAAACACAACCGCGGCATTAGAGTACACCTTTGGAGTTTTGCAGGTATTTGCAACATTTTACTGTATTACCTTCCTAATGAGAGGTGGCACTTGTAATACATTTCTCATTTGTTTCCTTTTGTTCATCATTTGTATATGAACCCCTCTGATAAAGCCTTGCTCACCCTTTGGCCACCCCTTGAAAAAAAGTCTAGCTCCGCCACTGCCTCGTTGAGCAGACATTTACCCCCCACGTGCATCAGTAAACCTTGGCCACCCATGACCCTGCGACTGGTTCACCACTGTTCCTTCCATGGACCACTTTTGATACATACTCAAGACCAGGAGCACCCAACAAGATTTGCACTCTTGGATATGCTCCCTTACATATCCCACCAACTAGCAGGTGTCACGATGAAGAGATAATGAGTGTTATTCACATCAGCAGTCAGTGGTCATAATATTATGCTTGATAGGTGTATATATAATTAAATCAATCCCTTATTTTGCATTTAAACTTTTCAAGCTTTTTCCACCTAGCTAAAGTGGTAATTTCATGTTTTAGGTGTAAATTGAATTAAAGCTGCAAGCAGCGTCTGGCGGCCCTCGCAGCTCAGCGCCGCTCGGCCTTGCGGCGACCGCGGGAACTCCAGCACCGCCACCCTACCTCCATCGCCGACTCTCTCGCACCGTTCCGAAAGCGTCCAGCGTAGCTGGTGAACAGAGGTCATTCATATCAAGTTTGGTGAAGATCGGATGATGTATGAGGGAGATATAGCTTTTACAATGATGTAGGGGGCGCAGTAGAGTCAAACTCCAATTTAAACCTATTGGGCGCTTTGGAGAGGAGCAGAGGTCATTCATATCAAGTTTGGTGAAGATCGGATGATGTATGAGGGAGATATAGCTGTTACAATGATGTAGGGGGCGCACTAGAGTCAAACTCCAATATAACCCTATTGGGCTCTTTAGAGATGAACAAAGGTCATTCATATCAAGTTTG